>OX104068.1:4814255-4901361 GCA_944474145.2 Dicrocoelium dendriticum | reverse complement strand
CTCCGTGTATGGTTGGCGGCATCCGGTTTCGGATTTGCCTGTCACTGTGGCAAGCCACAGGACGCCTGCGCCTACAGAGGGACCATGGATGGCTTGCGCTGCACCACCCACAGCTCCAACCACATACCCCATATCCAGTGTAAACCCGAAGGAATAAGACCGGGAGGCATGCGGATGGGAACCACGTTTCATCAACGGAGCCGGCCCACACTCCTTCACAGGCAAACACAAGCACGCTGTATTTGGGGAATCAACCGCACACAAGGCGGTGGCTGGACCGTAGTCCGCTCCACACTGAGTGCATGGAACCGCTCTTTGAGCCTAGCACGGCCACAAGAACCGTGCACCCCGTCCCCTCCAGCAACGACCAACTGTCTCCTGGAGCCAGTAGGAACGATGTAGTGGGTAATAGACAGGTAGGCACCTTGTCAACATACACATCAAGCGCAACCATACCAGGGATATCAAACTACAGCCATTCAATTTAAACGACAAGCTGAAATAAAATAAATCCAATAATGCATACAGATACGGTGGCATAACTCTT
This sequence comes from Dicrocoelium dendriticum, assembly GCA_944474145.2. Classification (NCBI taxonomy): domain Eukaryota; kingdom Metazoa; phylum Platyhelminthes; class Trematoda; order Plagiorchiida; family Dicrocoeliidae; genus Dicrocoelium; species Dicrocoelium dendriticum. The sequence goes on along the minus strand of OX104068.1, from coordinate 4,900,814 downwards.
CGCTAAATTACCATATGAAGTAAGTTGGTCAGCAACAAATCCGTGATAAGTAAGAAATGTCCACAAGTTACTTAAAATGCTACAAACGCAACAAAATTACCGAAGATAAGCGCAATTAGTGTAAGCAACGTGGCCAGTTAATAGAACATTATTCAGGGAGGCAGAACAAACCAAATAAAGCGGAATGAAATTTATCCAGCTTAAAAAGACCTAGTTTAAGTGTAAGTTGGTTTAGCCCAACTGCGGTGAAGAAGCATCAAGAATGCAACATCAGCCTCAGCATGGGGCACATATACCTTATATATATATATATATATATATATATATAAGATATATATATATATATATATATATATATATATATATATATATATATATATATATATATAATACACCATCTGTAGTACAGATATGGTGCCATCGGAATCATGGCTGAATAGGAAAACAATATGAATAATAAGAAAAGCGCAACAACGAACGCTTTTTTGTCTATTTTACCACTCACCGTTTTTGAAATTTTTTTCAATTTGTTGTTTTTAGGGGGAGGGAGAAGGGACACCGCAAATAACCTATGCACACGTCCGCCATTGACATCGATCTTGTGCCATGGCTTCCAAGGTCTTCAACCAGCAAGTGTCCGCATCTCTCGGACCCCAACCAGGTAATCGACAACAACCGGCCGAGCCCAACTGTTTCGTCAGCTTTTCATGCGGCTTGTCCATGTTGTAGGCTGTCCACTAGACCGTTTCTTCCAGCCCTGTCCAGCGCCCGCAAACAACGCACGACTCGGATAGCACTGGACAGACATGCGCAATACGTGTCTCAATCATTACAGTGGATGCAGTGAGACGAGCTCCTCGAGCGAGTGGCTACCACGTCCCAAGACACGCTGTCTAACTTCCACATTGCTTACGTGGTGCTGCCACCACACACGGGCAATGGACCGCAGACAGCGGTGCTCGAAGACGGATAGCCTGCGCAAGTCCTCTTTACGAATTGGCCAGGTCACGCATCCGTACAACAGCACAGCACAAACAGTTGCATAATAGACCCGCCCTTTGATGGAGAGACGAATGTGGTGGCGACGCCACAGATGCATCAGTCTAGAAAAAGCGAGGCGTGCTCTCGAGATGCGCATCGAAATCTCGTCTCCAACAGCCCCGCCGGCAGTGATGTAACTTCCCAAGTAGCCAAAGCTCTCCACAACCTCTAGTGTCTCACCACCAAGAGTAAATATGGGCAGAGGCACCTGCCAGTCTTGGAAGTGAGCCTTGCATTTGGATGGCGAAAGTACATACTATACTTTAATACTTCCATCGCCAAGCGGTTTAGTGCAAGTTGGAAGTGTGGATCGTCACCCAGCAGGACGATATTATCAACATAATCCAAATCAACAACTCGACTACCTGAGAGGAGCTCAACGCCAGCGTTCAATGAATCACCTAGAGCGTTCTTCAAGACCTCCTCAATGGCAAAGCTGAATAGGAACGAAGAGATAGGGCATCCTTGTCAAACTCCACTGGAGGCCACAAAGGTAGGCGAAAGCTTGACATAAGCCCTAACCCTGCCCGAGGTCAGACTATATAGAGCGCGCAGTATGGAGACGAAATTCTCGGGGACACCGTTCCTCAGAAGGCAATGCCACAGTACTGTACCATCGACAGAATTGAAGGCTGCACGGATATCCAGGAACACAGCAATCGTTGGCCTCTGATACACATGGCGAAGCTCGAGGATCTGGCGAAGTGTGAAGATGTGATCGATGCAGCCGTGACCAGGGCGAAACCCAGCTTGTTCTTCTCGTTGCAACGATTCGCGCGTTGGGGATAGCCTGCGTATTATGATGGACACCAGCGGCTTGCAAACGACGGGGACTAAACTTATTCCGCTGTAGTTGGAGCAGATTGTGCGTAGGCATTTTTGAAGATAGGGACGGCTATTGATCCACCCCAAGATGATGGAACTTTCTCTTTCGACCAAATTTCGAGAACAAAACGGTGAGTTTTCGAACCAGCGATGCACTACCATCTTTAAATAGAGCCGGAGGAAGACCATCAGGGCCGGGGGCTTTATAATGCTTCATGTGCCGGAGCTCTTGCTCGATTTCCTGGGAAGAGAGAGGATCTGTGGGGGCAGAGCACTGGACCCCAGCGCGAGCGCCAGAGGTAGCAAATGGAGGTAGGGGCCAACAAAACTGCGAGCCAAAATGTTTGGCCCATCGCTCCAACCGTCATTGAAGATTGGTGGTTAAGGTGCCATCCTCTTCGCATATTGTTTCACTTATACCAGATCGGACACTTTCGGTGACTCGAATGAGATGGAAGAGTTTCCTGGTATTACCACAGAGAGTAGCAACCCCCATCCCCATAGCACGTTCACACCACCAATCTTCGCGGTTTATTTGCAGACTCCTGCGCAACTCTCGACCAAGGTATTGGTGTTCTTCACTGTGTCTGGAATCCGATGGGAGCAAGCGGCGTCTGTCCATCAGCGACAAGGAGTCGGCGGAAATCCAATGCTTCGGTGGGTGACAGGTAACTCCACAAGTGTCGATATTGGCGGAAACTAAAGCAACTTTGATATGCACCCACTGCGAATCGAGATCACCGTCAATAGTTGAGCCAAGCAAGGTTGACAGTGAGGCTTGGTACCTGGTTAAAATCGCAGGGTTTTGTAGATTCGCGACGTCCGGTCGGTAGTGGGCGCGTCTAGGTGATTCTTCGAAACGCACGCAAATCTTATCACCAACCAATGCGTGATTGGAGTCTAGAAAAGTTGACCAGTACGATCGGCAGTCTGTTACGCTTCCGCGCCACCTGTAGCTGATTGTTATGTGGTCAAGCTGGGAGCACTCTTACGTTTGTGAGGGCGGGCGCCAGGTAGTAGTGTATCTGCTAGGGTGCCGAAAACTAGTGCTCGAAAGAAATAATCGATGATCAGAGCAAAGAGTAAGCAATCTGTCTCCATTGTCTGATCGACTGCCACCGAGACCAAAACTACCCCCAAAGTGGTGCCCTCTTGGTGGAAGGCGGCCAACCCGTGCGTTAAACTCACCGGCAAGAATGACTATATCAGTCCGTTTGAAGGAACGCAGAAGTTCATGTTGCTGTTGGTAAAGGCTATCTTTAACTGCATCCAGGCTGCAGTCTGTAGAGGCGTAGGCGGAGACGACAAAAAGGCACGCTTAACGTCTCGACGCCTGCTTACGTTACATGAACCTCTTAGTCTGACCGCACATAGCCGACTGTTGACTGGGATCCAGTCAAGTAGAGCTGATTCAGCCCTGGCACTGAGTACAACCCCAAAACCATCTTGACCAGTGGCGGCAGTTTCTGGGTCTCCGGAAAGCCGCAATTGGTATTTGGCGTCAGAGTTTACCGGAGCGGCCATTCTGATGACGGAGCTAAAGTCGTGTAACCTCGTCTCTGAAAGGCAACGGATGTCTACCGAATGCGTTTCAAGGATACGGGCCAGACATGCTTGTCGTCCGATCTGCATCAAAGTTCGAACATTAAAAGCTGCGAGGATGAATGGAGAACCAGGTCGAAGAAGAGCTGGAGCTTCGGAGGAGTGAGAGGCAGTTGACATCGCAGGACATTGAAAATCAGGAGTTTGGCTGTTACTCCCATCAGCTGCGAGACGTGGGTCATTTGTGACAGTGACCGTAGAAGACATAAGAGTACCCTTGGGTTTAGCTGCTGGAGTTGAATGGCATAAGTGAGATCACGAAGCCCTGGACAACCTTCGACGCACGTCTCCGTACCTTTTCCAACAGAGCTTATTCAAACTATGAAAACAGTTGAATATCTCGTAGGCCATATTTTTAAGACGGGATGAATGTACGAAGTGTACAATTGTCGAAAAATCTCGGGAGTCATTCGAGCAAATGATCTACTTAAGGCACCCACCAGTCTCCTTCCAGTGGTCACCTCCAATGTGTTCTGCGTCGCTCTAGTATCAGAAGTGACGATAACCCTGAGATCACTCGCACGAGTGGTATCCTTGATAAGAAATCCACCAACGTGGTGTGCACCGTACGGTTCAGTGTTACCCATTGGGAGAACAGCGCATTTCTCTTGGTTGACTGGCACTTCCAACTTGATGGACGATTAGTGTAACTGGTCAAGAGCCCATTGTAATCTGACCCATCCCCAAGGCTAGATACTGTTGACCATAGTTTGAGGTCATCGGCGTAGATTAAGCAGTCATTTGGAAGTGTAGGCCGCAGATAGCTAATGTACAGTTTGAATAGCTCTGGTCCAAGCACTGATCCTTGGTGAATGCCCCAGTCGTACGCACATGGGTAGAGAGTGTTTGGTTTACTTGTGCGCGCATTGTCCTACTACATAAGAAATCGGCAATCCAGGAGCGAAAGTTTCCTGTAATGCCAATTTCCTGGAGTTTATGTATTAGTCGTACGTGTGGAAGTTTATCACAGGCTTTACTGAAGTCAATGAATATCACCTCAACCTGTTTTCGGACATCTATGGATTCTGCCCATGTTTCCCTGGCGATGAATAAGTTATAGATGCATGGGAATGCTCTCCGGAAGACAAGTTGAGCAGGTGAGATGTTATTTAGGTTCATGCAGTGAAGCTGGAGGACGCGCTTGACTATCCGTTGCATGGTTTTGCGTACGGCTGATGTCGGGCATACTGTCCGGTAATTTGCTGGCGCTTGTTGGTTGCCCCCATAGTATTTGGGCAGGATGGTACCTGCTTCCCAGCCTGTGGGTAGGCGGTCGAATTCGAGGGAGTGCCGAAATATGTGGCATTGTGGGGCAGCGATGTAACCAGCTATTATTTTGAGGGAGTTGGAATGCAATCCATCCTGGGCTGGATAGGAGTTCCGGTCTAGTTTGAGACGTAGCATAGTGACTATCTCGGGGTTAATTTTAACTTGGTTCCCCTGAGCGTAGTGTGCAGACAACCAGTTGTTGAGCAGCGGAGATTACACTGAGTAGACCGGGGAGTATTGCGCAACCAGTAGGTTTACTTTTTCATCATCACCGTAGAGAACGGTACCTTCCTTAGAAGATAGAGCGGGGATTCCACTACCCGTTTTAGCATTTCGCCCCAGGTAGGTAAAATGTTTTTTGCGGTTAGTTTTGGATTCCATGGCCAGTCCATGTTCATATTGTAGTCTTTTGTCTCGTTTTCTCAGGGTGCATAGGTTTCTGACAGTTTTGTACTCTAAGTAGCTTGATGTCAGTCCTATGCTCTTGAAATGGTTCCATAATTTCCGTTGTTCTTTCTTTAGGGATCTTACTTCTTTATCAATCCATGGGGTCCTTTTGCTGGTGACCTGCCCTTGCAGTTCGGAACAAACTGTTCAATGAGCCGCATCCTCATAACTCGTAGGCGTTCCCATGCGTCATCAAGCTCCAAGGGTTGCGGAATACGCCAGTCCATGTTACTTGCAGCGGTTCATAATCTGGGCTGGTCAGTGCGCCAGAAATTTCAACGCAGTGTCCCGTGATCATGGATTGTGAGGCGTCGTGTCCACGAAAAGGAGACTGTACAGTGATCACTGCCCAAGAGATTGGAGGATCCTTAGCTCTGAGACATTAGATGGAGCCGATGTGAGAACCAAGTCCAGAATGTTTGGTGTCTGACCAGGAACCATCCGTGTTTGTGTCAACATGCTGTGTCAGATTGCACTCATGAACGGTAGCAAGGAGATTAACTTCAAAGGAGTCCGGTGGGAGATCACTGTGAAATAGGTCCCAGAGTATGCCGGGGCGTTGAAGTCACTCATAAGGAGACAGTTTATGCTTTTGTCATGGGTTCGCGCGGAGCGTAATGGGTGTGAGCCATGTCCTGTAGATGCTCTGTAGATCACTCCGACCATCAGCCATTGGTATCAGTTATGAATTCGACACCAGAGCGCTTCTGACATATCATCCTTGTCACAATCGGGTTCGACACTGTGGGTCTTGAGGCAGTTCTTTGCGTAGAGGATTACTCTGTCTCCAGATCACCCACTAAAGCGATCGCATTGAAACAGATGATATCCTGAAACAGGAACCTCCGAGTCAGATTTGTCAGATGGTAGCCAAGTTTCGATGAACACCAGTAGGTTCGGTTACTGGCCAGAGATAAGGACTGGAATCTAGGTTCTGATAGTGCACATTTTCGCGAGTAACCCGTTATTTATGTTTGTGGTCTGGGAAGAAGGAGGAGTAACCTCCATCGAGCTCTCTGAGTTTTCTGACTCCGCGAAAATCCACTATGTGTAGATCTGTTGCTCCATTTGCTCGTCGGGTTCGCAGCTCCCAGACAGCTTGCCTCATTCGGAGTCGGTAACCCAAGGATTTATCTTTCAAGACGTAGGAGGTCTCTCCCTTGAGGTGCAGGATCCGTCTCAGGAAGCCTTATCATTCTTCTTCATCCTGACAGACGATTTTCAAAGGACTAAACTTTACTGGGTCCTCTTGTTTTCTGCTAAGACCAAAAGCAGGGATTAGGTTTATCCCTTGCTCACCCTCATCAAACAACCTGGAGACCGTTCACTTAAGGAAGGCTTGCTCGTCGAGTATCCTCTCAGCTGGATTCCCTTTGTTGGATTCTGGGACGTTTGTGATTAATAGACAGCGGTTGCGTGCAGGCGAGTTGTTTCCTTACGGTGACGCCGGCTTTGGCTGGCATTTTTCTTTCTTTAACCAGATGCTCAAGCTGCTCTACTCTATTTAGGACGAGCTTTAGTTCTGCGTGTTTGGTGTTTGATTTCAACTTGAGCCCTAAGAACACCTTCCTCGAGCGTTTTTCTCACCTTTGGTTATTTTCGCTTTTGCTGGGATACTGGCGCTCGCGACTGAGGCAAAGAACTTGGGCTTATCCATCAGCCAATTCCCGTTCTCACTGGCCAAAGGTGTTGAGTCCAACGTGGTGGACGCTCAACTTTTTTCCTTCCGGTGTAGAATACTCAAACCTGGGCAGAAATCCTGATAAGATAAAGGTGTCGCTGTCCGAGTTAGAGACGGCTTGCGTAGAGGCAATAGGTATATTGAAAAGGTTCTTCAGACGTTGCCTGTCGCGGACCAATGTTAGACACGAATCGCAGTGAAAGTTGACGCCTTTAGATGTAGTGCGCTGAAGACATTGATTAACATCGATTGGGCGCGGAAACAACTGATTCGGGTAGAACGTTCCATCGGCGGCCCACGCGAAAAGAAAATGAGATTTATGCGGCACTCTAAATGGCTATACGGTTCTAGCAGTTTTAATGAGTGACCACTTAGGTTTGTATCACTACTGAGTTACAGTGAAGAGTGACACATATGATTTATTTGGTGTAAGGTAAGTATGTCAATATCAGGTAGCCTGCTAATCGGCGATATCATCCACTGAATACCCCCAATCTTTACAGCCTTTGCTCGTATGGGAAGTTGCTAATTCCAGTCTTGTAATTGGATACCTGAATTTGAGGCTGTTGCAGTGCAATGAGGTCGTAATTCAACCATGGATGCCAGGTTGGAATCGTGTATTCGACATGAGGTCGAACATGCACAATGAATATCTGTCGGGAAATAGAGGTGTCTATTTGTCCGAACACTAGCCATAATCGACAAACGTGTGGGTTACCAGTTCTCGATACCATGTTGGATTAACAGGAGCCACTTATGTCATCCTGAACCAATACACCTAGCTCATTTCCGACGGAAAATAGCTGCAGAAGATACGTTCCGAACCTGTATGAGTACTTAATCTGTTATCGTATGTATTACCCCTTGCATTTACTCCCGCTAAGTGCAATAACTCATGGAGTGACCACTGGGGTACCGTGTAGAGGTCACTCTGAAACAGACACTGGTCGGCATTCACCTGAATCCTGCACTAAATATTGATGTCGTCGTCGAACAGTAAGAAATTCGAAGCGATTTCTTGTGCGAGATCATTAAAAAGCACCGAAAATAACGGTGGACTAAGAACTGAACTTTGCGTCACGTCACACTCGACTGGTATGGGGTCAGCTGGAAAGCTCCGGGCTCAGACCACTATTTTTGTTGAAGGAGAAAATTAGCGGTCTAGGTTATGATAGAGTCACCGATTACCTTATACTGGAGCTTGTACAGGGGTATCCGATAATCTAGACGATCAAATGCCTTCAAACAATCTAGGTAGTTGACGTCAACTTCTTCATCAGCGTCAACTGACTCCGTCCAACTAGTCGCTCTGATCGGTAAATGCGTTGTGCATGACCGTTGTTCTCGGAAGCCGTGTTCTCAGGAATAACCATGTTACAATTTTCTTTATGGCAATGCCGGATTCCGTGACCTTTGACAGCATATGGAAAAAAGATGCGGGGCAGTAGTTTGGGGGCTCAGTGCTGTTTCTGCTTTTTTGAATCGGAGTTATTATTCTATGCTTCCACATAGCAGGAATTTGGTTCCGGTCTAAGCAGCGCTGGAAGAAGTGAGCCCAAGGTTTTGCCACTTGGCTTGCAACTGCTCCCAGTGCTTCTGGAGGAACGTTAACTGCACCTGAGGAGCTGTGATTGTGCGTAGACTTCAGGCTTTTCAAGCTACCTTCAGCGGTATAAGTGATGTGGGTTAGTCCTGGCGGCCGGGGAACAAAAGTTGAAAGATCGCTTGATGGCAAAATCATCTGAAAGGTGAGGGCATCCTCAGCACGTTTGCTGCCTCTGTAGCCGTTCTTGTTTAGCGACTCTACTTGTCACCCTCTGATTTTTATTGGTTGGTCTGACTATGTTATTTATCACACTATTGATAATATAGTGTCGATATATGGTCGGAGATGAACATTCATTTCGGATGAACCCGTGATCTGAACAGAAAGTAGCCGCCGGATTATTTGTCTTGCAATGACAAAAAGCTTGCTTGCATTTATGTGGTTAGCACTACCAATTGATGCCTGATTTCCAACACAAACAAAACAACTTCGCATTGTCAACAAGTATACGGTGTAGATATGCAACAAGCCTGGTTTGAAGTTCCAAAGTTTCTTTGCACCATACTTCTCTGAAAAGTGGCGTCAAATTCATTAAAACTCCAGAAAAAATGCAGACAGAATAATCAAGATGGTCGACGACGACGACGACTGTAGTAAACTGATCATAAAATATATTCATTGATCTCGAGGTACCCATCATGTCTCTGGATTGTAACACGGAATCTTGCTTGAGGTTACAGTTTGGTATGAAGCAAACCTATGCCATTTTGATCACTGTGACCGCATCGCATGACTGACCGGTTTCGTCCTGAGTAGGGTTCTTTAAGTAGCCTGAGGCGGGAGTGGAACTCGACACATAATGTTTGACGACTAACGCTAAGCCACAGCTCCGAGAGCAGTGCGTTACATAACCGTTAGGAGTACATTGTTGGATCTTGGAGTACTGGCCGCACGCCTGGATTTCAAAACGCAATCTCGACTGCGGCCATGGTTTGTTTTGAAGAAGACCTGTCATTTCGATCACTGGGACCGCATCCGGAGTGAAGAGTTTGGGAGCCGTTCTCTCCAAACACTACACCCCACTGCATTGCAGTGTTGGGATAGCAACTCTGAAGCTGGTCCTACAATTCCTCTGCCCCAAAGACCGAACAATGAAAGACCCATTTCGCTTTCGGGACGTCTCACATAAAAACAGCATGCTAGAACCGCCAGGTGAGTGCACAATGGTGTGAGTCAATAGCGTACCGGTGAAGAAAACCGCACTTACATTCTGACAATTACTTGGATAATTAGGAACACACACAGGAGAGTCATGAACATTGGTTGTGGCAAAAAATCAAATGTTTCATCTTTTCTTTTAATCATTTTGCCCCTTCCAGCTTAAGGGACGTATACTGCATATCGGTAAACATACGAATTTATGTCTGTAAGTAAACTTGATCCAGTCACTTACAGTTACATGGCAGAAAAAACGAAACCACGTTTCAACGGGTTCATTGAACTTCGAGTTAGACCTAAGACATCGGATCTCAGTGTCTTTCGTTTCGATGGCTAGGGAAGCTGCAGAATATGGACTAGCTTCATCTGAGAGCAAAAGAATGGTTGCAACCATTTACTGCAGATTGCTTCGGCTGTTGCGAGTGTACGAAGCCGCTAACCTTTCGATCGGTGCGCGGAACATTGTACAATATTCTAAAGGCCCGCTTTATGTTCACCTGATGCCTACTGTTGACGATATGGGCCAGAACTGAGCTGTTAATGTACCCAGAGTTAACTTGACGCAATCAACGTGGACAGTGCTCATCCACGTGTTTGAACAAGTGCCGCTGGACAGCCTAACAACCTATCAGTGGTGCCAGCTGAGTGGTTCGGGTTAATCCTGTTCCAGCAAAGGATTTGGCAGCAGCGTTTCAGGACGTGGCGGATTTCCGCCAGGCAAACGTTCACCCTAGAACGAATCACAAATGCATGCTTAACAACACTGTGACGTGGCGGATGTAACTCGCTACTAAATAAAGTCACTGCCAAACATACTCCATGGATGCCAATCCTCCAGTACAAAATTCCTTTTTCACTCCTCCTTAAATAGACTGCCTGACAGAACACAAGTACAATTACGGCGTCACGACTACAATTTCAAGCAACACAGTTGCGAACATTCATACCGCCATATACACAAATACACAACACAGATCCAGTATGCTTCTACTAACCTTTCAACATGCTTGTACATTTGCCAATCATTCGTGTTGGTATTTCTATGATCATGCCTATTCAGACGTACCTCGCTATGTAGAGGATATACTATTTATTTATTTATTTACAGACACACTTAAACGAAGGAATAAACAACGAAGTGTTTAGCACGGGCAATTTACTCTTCTTTGTTGAAAACGTGCACTTTAGTGCATCTGCAACGGATGTCAACTTAACTGCGGCCGAATGGCTTGTATTTAAAACCTCGGCTGCTAGGTCCGTTTTGATAGGTAGCATGAAAAGCTCTTTGGCTACAGTTTGTAATACTGCTACTATTTTAAACTTTTCTTGGAAGCTGCTTGAAATAGGTATGTCGGGATATCCCGTTACGCACATCGTACTCTTTATGAATGTCAGCTCCTCATCAAGGGTGTCTTCCGAGCAGATTCTGAATGTCCTCGAGGCAAGACAAGGTAGCAAGGTGTACCTATATCATAGAGCAACGAAACTGTGGAAGTTCTTATACTGACCAATCTACATCGTCTTTCTGTTGCTCTACTCCTGGATGGAACCATCTGGTCTTCTAGTTAACAAGGCAGAGTGATGTAGACATCACCATCACTGCAGTGGCTGCGTGTAGCGCTAAATTCAGTCAAATCCGCTAGTTGTTCCCACTTTGGACAAGGGACCAAAAAACCATTTGGGCCATTTGGTGGCACAAAATAAAAGACTGATACGTCATCCGCATTAAGCGCACATGACGGAGGTACGCGCTTGCGCTGAAATCCACATGCAATGTCTTACGAATATAGTTGGCGCCGTGCGGTAATAGGTGGTACATTTCCGTTATACTGAGTGCGTCTCCAGGAACAAGAGATGTCGGAGTCCATCAGAGCTCATTGAGCAGGGTAACAGTTCTGATCTCATTATTAACCAAGATCAAACAAGCGAGGAAAACGGTGACGAGAAGTTTATTCCTTAATGCATGAAAATAGACCAGGGGGAACGGTCAGCAAAAAGAAGCTTGAGGATGAACGCAAGGGGGTCACAGAAGTTCCCACTGCTTCATCTATAAAGCATCCAATCAAAAGTGGAAATTGGAGCCATAAGATTAATTCCTTCAACCAAGTTACTGATATTCTGTGGACGCTGGTCGCAGGAAATGCCGCTTCATCTCTTCAATTATCTATGGTTGGCCGCATCCGGTATCGGATTTGCCTGTCACTTTGGTCAGCCACAGGACGCCTGCGCCTACAGAGAGACCAAAGGTGGCTTGCGCTGCACCACCCACAGCTCCAACCACACACCCCAAATCCGGTGTAAATTTGAAGGAATAAGACCGGGAGGCATGTGGATGGGAGCCCCGTTTCTTCAACGGAGACGGCCCACACTCCTTCACAGGCAACACAAACACGCTCTATTTGGGCAGCAATCGCCCATAACGCGGTGGCTGGACCGTAGCCCGCTCCACACTGAGTACATGGAACCGTTCTTCGAGCGTAGCACGTCCGCATGGACCGTGCACCCTGTCCCCTCCAGTAACGACCAACTGTCTCCTGGAGCCAGTATGGACGAGTTAGTGGGTAACAGACAGGTAGGCAACTTGTCAACATGCCCATCAAGAGCAGCCACACCGTGGATGTCAAAAAACAGTCAATCACTTGAAGCGACGATATCACGTAAAATAAAGCGATCAATTCATCAAGATGCGGAGACATAAGTCTTCACCAAATGAGCGCATGAAATAAATTGTTTGCAAAATATCCGTGAAAGGTTAAATACGCCAGAAAAAGTGTTTGAAGGAAATGCCACAACCGCAAAAGTGCTATCGAATTTAAATACAATTAGCTTAATCGACATGTGCAAGTTTATAGAAGACAGTTCAGGTAAACATTAATATGAGATAAAAAGGCATTAAGGTAGGATAGCAAAACCACCACCAGAAATAAAGAGACTCCACATGCAAGCACGCGTTAAGTAACTCGAATGTAGCATACCTACGAACGCTGCGCCGGTTCTGCCTACGTTCTCTGCAGGAGACGTCGTCGCTTCAGTGCTGATCTCGAGTGGCCTCGCTCATGTCTAACTAGGTCAACCAGACTCAGGCACTCGCAACCGCTTGTGCTACAACACCACGCGCTCGCTGTCATTGGAGTACAATCCATCAGCGCTTGTTGATTCCGCACTTGCCGCTTCTTCTCTGTATGCACGAGGGCTTTCTCATGCACCCTAGCAACGGTCTTCGTGATCAGATCGCGCCACGCACGCTTATCAACCGCTTGCTCTTCCCAAGGCCTGCAATCAAGCTTAGGTGAGAGGCTCACTTTGCTCATGTCCTGGTAACGAATCTTCGGCATCCTCACATGCCGCTTCCCAATACTCAGCTGACCAATACTCACCTAACCATACTTGTTTTGGTATCTTCGTCGAATCCATACGGCTCACATGACCGAGCCACCTCAGGTGTCTCAGCAACAGTATGCAGTCCACTGCATACATTAAATTCAACGCAACGCTTCCGTGTCCACAACTCTGTCACACCAACCGATGCGCAGAATCTGTCGCAAACACTGCCGATGGAAACGCTCGAGGTATCGCACATCCCGCCGGTAAATCGTCAACGCATCGCAGCCGTATAGAAGAACGGACAGCGCCATGGATTTGCACACCAGCAACTTCGTGCCGACGGTAAGCTGATGGCTGTTCCACACTCGGTACTCAAGCTTCCCGAATGCAGCCGCTGCGTTCGAGACGCGGATTTGCAGCTCATTGTGAAGCTGCTGGTCAGCTGACACCGCACTCCAAAGGTAGCAGAAGCCGGAGGTGGGTTCTAATACTTAATCACCAATGCTGATTAGATGCACTATGACAGGTTACAATTGCGGTGGAAGCATAAAGGGACAGACAGTTTTGCTTGTGTTGATGGTGAGCCGGAATTTGGTCGCTGTCGAAGCCAGAGCACTAGTCATGTGCTGCAACTCATCCGCGCTGTGTGCAAACAACGCACAGTCGTCCGCAAACAACAACATATGGATAGTTGTCTCACAGACTAAGGTTCTCGCACCGAAATGACGGATGTTCAACAATCCACCATCAATACGGTGCTCCACACGAACACCGTAAGCACAAGACATCACTGCATGAAGATAAATATTAAACACGGCAGGAGCTAAGACACAGTCTTGCTTTACACTAGAGACAACTGCAAACTCATCCGTAGTCTCTCCATTCAGCTGCACCCTCACTAGCATACCAACATGCAGACATTCAATTAAACTTACAAACAGACGTGGGCAACCAAAGTTACCTAACGCCAGCCACAATACCTCGCGGTTCATCATAACAAATGCATTGGTGAAATCTACAAAAAGCGAGTCCAACGGCTGATGTCGTTCTCTGCACTTCTTCTGAGACTGACGAGTCACAAACAACATACCTATAGTGTTGCGGCTCGAACGGAATCCGCATTGCTTCTCCACCACGTTCGGTTCCACAACCTAACTTACGAGAAGGTTGAGCGGATTCGAGCAATCACCTTGCCCACACAACTCAGCAAGTTGATGCCCTGATAATTCGTGCAACGTTGCTTGCTCCCTTTGCTCTTTCACAGTGGTAGCACAAGGGCATCTTTCAGCACAGCAGGCACTTCCTCCTCAATCCATACGCGTAACACCAAGTGGTGCAGCGCAGTCACCAACGCAAGTCCGCCATGTTTCAATACTTCAGGCGGGATCCCGTCGGCCCCAGCACACTTGTCGTTTTGCAGCAGAGCAAGTGCTCTCTGCGTCTCATCCAGTGTCGGCGTATCCGCCAGATCCGCCTTCACATCGTGCTGCTTCAGGCCGTTCAATGTAGGCCAGTCGATCCCTGAACAGTTGTTCAAGAGACAGCCAAAGTGTTTCCACAAGATCTGCAGTATGCCTGCAGTCTGCGTGCAGGTAGCGCCTGAGCTACAATCGATCATCATCCTCAGCGGCTCCAATCTCGGTCTATACACCGCCTTCAAGGAGTAAAAGAATTCTTTGAATTGGCCACGTTCATCGTAGCATTCCATCTGCTTCGTCTCCTCCATCCACCATGCATATTGAATGAGACGGTGCTCTCGGGTCAGTCGCCATCCAAGTTTGCGAAACTGACTATTCTTACTAAGTCGCTAGGGTCTGCTACATATGCAGCAAATACTGCATTCTTCTCACACAGCAATGCGCTAATCGTCGCATCGTTCTCATCAAACCAATCAGGCCGCTTACAGTTTTCGCGCCTGATGGTCTCCTCGGCAGCAGCTCTCGCCTGGTCGCGAATGTGGTGCCACAGGTCGCCCACTGTGGCTATGCAGTCCGCATCACACAGGCGTGCAGCCATCGCCTTCTCCAGCTCAATAGGTTTCTCCACTATACCGACGGAGCGAATGTTAAATATAAACCGATTCATGGCGGTAGTGCAATACATAGATTTACCAAAATATATGTACAGTTTGTCCGAACCAATTTGTGATCAGTGCCACACTCATCTCCACGCAGTACACGTGTCATGCGCATTTCACGCATATCACGCTGACGTACGATGACATAGTCAAGCAGGTGAGCTTGACCACACCGTGGGTGCGTCCAGGTTACTATATCACTCGCACTCAGTGCAAACCGATTGTTCGTGATCGTCAGGCTGTGAGTGACACACAGTGAGAGCAACCTGTCACCGTTCGCAGTTACTGAACCAATGCCATGCGTACCGATAACATCTGTCCACACTGATGCATCAAGCACAACACGCACATTGAAACCACCCAGCAGAAATAGTCGGTCGGTCCTCGGCATAGACCGTATCACGGAGCAGAGCTGAGTGTAGAATTGATCACGCTTGTCATCAGCATAACACATGGTCGGACTGTACGTGCTTATGATAGTGCCAAGGTTGCCTCTTCCGAGCCGTAGGCGAACGGTCATCAGTCGCGCACTGATGCCTATTGCTTCGCCCACGAGCTGGCCATGGAGGTGAACGGATATTGCAAATCCGACCGCATGATCACGTGGTGCAGAGGTGGCGTTGCCCACCCAGTAGCATGTGTAGCCAGCACCTGCTTCATGCAACTTACCTTGCTCAGCGAGCCGAGTTACACTGAGCGCCGCAATATCGATTTAGTAGCGCGCCAGTCCCATCGCGACCAGTGCAGTGCGTCGCTCCGGGCGCTCGCTGGAGTTCCGGTCCAATAGTATGCGCACGTTCCAGCACCTGATGCTGAGTGCTTTGCGCGCAGGCATACGATCGTATTGGTGGGCAATCGCACGCTAGGTGGTGGTTGTGCTCCGGAGGTTTGCTTGAGGAACTCCACCCGGAGCCTTTGGTTCAATAGCCTGACCCACAAGGCAGTGGGTGGTTTGGAGGTTTTCTTGAGGGATTCGGCCCAGAGCCTTTGGTTCAATAATGAGGAGGATAGAAACCTACTGCAGAATTAGCTACAATAAGGTGGTTAAGGCTGTGTGTCTACCATAAAGGAACAGGGTTAAAATTGTCAGGAAACGTGTAGTGACGGATTCGGGTGATAGGACCACAAGAAGTAGTACGGTTACCCACATGGACGCTCAATCTGGTGGATTGAGTTATTCAGCATGTTTGGTTGGCAACACTGCTTCGTACATAAGATTACAAGAAGCTAGGTTCCAGCTGAAAACTGTGCTTATCTGAGTAGTCTGAAACATTGTCGAAGTGGGAGTACAGTTTTTGTAAGTGCCAAGCTGTCGCCTTCTGTGATTCAGTCAAGTCATCTAGGTGAAAGTGTTTTAATTCCACATAACCTATAGAATAAATTGGTTCTGTGCGTTGCAGACCATTTACACAGTCGATACACTAGGGCTAACAATCGCCTCTGCACCGCTGCAATAAATTTTATCTAGGAAGTTCGGGTTGGAGTTTTAGCTCCGGCCACTTCTATTAGAGCAGCAAAAATAAGAACGGCACTAGTTGTAGATTGCAGCTTTGTAGGAGAGAGGAAAACCCAGCAGATATTCATTAGCTATTAAAAAGAGAGGGTTAACTTTCAAGACAAATTATTGTTAGAATGGATAATGCACCTTGTAGGTGTAACCACAATGTGCAAGTTATAAGCACCAGGTTAGGAGCGTCAAGTTCACCCTAGTCATTGCCAAAATTTGTTAGAGATTCTCATCGAATAGATCACTTTGAGACACACTTATTGCTGTCTGCATAAATGGAATGAAAGCATTTCAACATAAGACAGGTAGGAATTATTCCGATTCATTCCTTCAGTTAGCAGAGGTGCACTATTGGAACTAATGGCCTTAACTGACGTAAGGCTTCCTTCCACTGTTAAGGTAAAGCGAAATTTAAGGTTACTGAGTGGTAATAGTTTAATCCCCTTCGCGATCTTCGGTAAGCTTGAATGTCCATAGAAAATAGGATTACTTGCCATGAATGGATCAAATGACCCGAAACATTATTCACATAACAGTTTTTTCAACAATGATTGACAACTCCTTAATCTGTGTCCTTATTTCAAGCTAACTATAAAACAACTTCGGTAGTTAATGTGGTACTACACACTGCGTGAGTAATGGTGCGTCGCATATTCGCTGTTTTCTTCTTGTTGACCTGTGCAGCGCTAGGGTCGATCTCCGAGGAACCGTCTCATCCATCGGTGAAGTGTGGTAATGGACCACTGTTATTCAACTCTGATGGAAACATTATTTCTCACAAAGGTTACGGTACCGACTATCTCAATGGTCCAATGGATTGCTTCTGGCTCATTCACGTTCCACCTACAAATGGTATCTTGGTGCAGTCAGTGACCTTTAACATCTCGGACAAAGGCGATGATTGCTCTGACAATTACTTCGCTGCATTCGAGGATGATCCGGATGCTCTGGGTCAAAACGTCACTTCTCTCGATCGGGTGTTTGCACGTCCAATCGGACGTTTTTGTGGCGCAAATTCGTTCCGTGTTTTGACTGAATCAAACCGATTACTATTGGTGCTGCGTGCAAATACCTCGGAAAATCGTATGGGATTCCAGTTGCGTTACGCCAGTGTGGAACAGGGCATGTTACAACGGCTGGTAATTCAACGAAATCAAAACGCTACGTGCGATCCGTCTATTGAATGGCCGTGTCCATCACGTTCTGGTAAATCGAATGTATGCATTCTGAAAGAGTGGAGGTGTGATGGTTTTGACGACTGCCCTGGAGCGACCGACGAGGAAGGCTGCCTGCGAGGCCGTGATTTCCCTCGGAGCCCATTGCCCAGGTTGACGAAGCGTTCCATTGAAAACGATCCGGAGGACTGGGGACGGGTTGTCAACGGACAACCCGCTGCACAAGGCGAATGGCCGTTCATAGTTTCGTTGCGTTGGTCTGGAAATGGTGGTCACGTTTGCGGTGGCAGTCTGATAAGCCCCCAGTTGGTACTTACCGCCGCTCACTGTGTGCAACCAATGCCTGACCCAGGTCAGTGGTTCGTAGATGTTGGACGATACTACAAGGATAGTGGCGGTGCTGAAGTTCAACGTCTTCACGTGGCTAGGGTGAACATTTACCCGCGCTATGATCCAACTCGCATCGTCAACGACATTGCACTGTTGCAGCTAGCAACCCCTGCAAACCTACAAAGTGGGCACGTGCGAACAGCGCCAGTTGTCCGTAGCGCAGCAATGGCCAACTCGCTGGCTGAGAATACGCAATGTATTGTGGCTGGTTGGGGAGAGACACGCAACACCGGATCGAACACCGTACTCCGGCAAGCCACGGTGCCAGTAATAAACTTCAATCTTTGCAAGTCTTGGTATGCAACGTTAACTCAGGTCAGTTTCTGCGCAGGCTACCAACAAGGCGGTGTGGATGCGTGCCAGGGTGACAGTGGAGGACCACTTCTGTGTCAAATTGGAGGCCAAAGACTCTTAGCAGGTGTCGTGTCATGGGGTAGCGATTGTGCAAAACCGCACCAGCCAGGAGTGTACACGAATGTAGCGGCTTTCGCTAACTGGTTTGCCAATTTGCTCTAATTTCTTGATTGTTCCGTTGTAAACGACTGCTAGCAACATTAGTAATTGGGCATTTTCGTTTGTGTTTTCCTTTGTTAACTGATAATGGTCAAAGCAATGGTTATCCTGAAGATAAAGATAGAACGCTATCGGGTAGTTGAAACAGTTTCTGTAATCAGGTTTGATTCCAGTAAGCAGATAACGCACATGTTTTTATTAGTAACTCATTCATTCATTATGCACGTTAGCTAGAGGTGGGAAACACCTCCGCTATTGTGCCGCAATACATTAAGGAAATACATACATACATACAATAATTAAAGGAAAAGGGAAAAATAAATGCAACAGTTGCTTGCCAGCTGAGCTACCAGCAACGGATAGGAATCGTTCCGGTAAGCTACCAGCCGGCTACTAGGCAAAAAAATTGTTATGTTTTACGCTAAGAAATGAGGTCGTAGGTGGAGGGGAGGCTAAAAGGGATGGGGAGGAATAAAGAAACTCACAGCAGCAACGCCACTGAGATCGGCTCCTTGCCATGTCAACAAATGTATCCAGTCAAACCTATTCACCGTCTTTTGGACCCCAACCAGGCAGCCGTGACGCTCCAACAGAGGCTAGCTTCGAAGTGAGGGTCACCATTCTTTTCGACCAAGTCATCGCTTGGCCACCCCTCCTCTTCTTCCATCCACACCCCCGGCGAGCAAACAACGCACGTCGCGGGAGTCGGTGGGCTGGCATGCGCAACACATGGCCCAACCATCTGAGCCTGGTGCGTGAAATGACGGTGCTGAGCGGTTCAGTTACTTTTTCTGTGTCGTAAACAAGACGTCGAACACGCTCGTTGCTCACGCGGTGTATATTAGTATATTGGTAAAAAAGGAACAACCTGAACAGTCAAACGCTGCGCTACCTGGCGGCACCCGATCTTAAGATAGTTGACGCGTATATTAGTAACTACGCGTCAACTATCTTAAGATCGGGTGCCTCCAGGTAGTGTTTGACTATTCAGCTTATTTTTTTACTGACACATCCCAGCTGCTCACAAGCCAGATTAACCTAACACAAATCCGGAAAGGCGCCAGACTATCGTTTCACCCTATTGGGGCTCGTTGGTGGTACACATTCCCTCGGTCCCTGCTGGGGATCGAACCCGTGACCACTAGCAGCTTACGCCAACTAGTTAGCGGCTTATGCTACTGAACCACGGGGAACGGAGTCAGAGCGTCTAAAGTTGCAAGCGAACTGGCATATAGCGCAACGTATACTCTATTGCTATGCTTGTTCCCCCCATTGCAGAAGACAGTGGCTGGCCACCACTACACAGTAGCTGCGTCCGCATAGCATTTGAGGACTGTGCGGGCGAATGTTCAGATTGGTTGTTAGGCAACAATAACTGAGCCCAAAAGCGTCTATCTTAGGTTAATTCTTGACATATCGACGCAGGGGAATAGTGAGCTGATATAAACAACAAACTTCTGAACAAAGATATACAGTCAATTAGCAATAAACGAAAAGCACTTTGCGCACCATTTTCTGATTCGCCAACACTGCAGTCCACCGGAAACTATGAAAGACGATGACCAGTGAGTTAACTGTACGGCAGATTGAAGGGTTATTTTGTCGCCCTCGTTGTATGACTGGATTGAGACGCGCAATCTCAATCTGGACAACGATTCGCAACTTGTCATGGAGTGCTGTGTTTTCAGGAGGGCAATACGCAATATATCTCCGCTACATGCATAGTAATTGCGTGTGAGATTTTTATCTTTGTAGTAAGATGGGTGCCCGTTTCCAGTAATTCACACTTAATGGTACGGCTTCTGTGAGTTGTGCAAGTAAAGTTAACGTTTGGCAGATGGAGGATAATGCCCAGTTCTTGGTAACCATTGTGGTACAATTTCCAAGCATCAGTAGGTATGACGATGAAAACCATAACACTACGTAACCAATGGAAATCCACCAAGAAACTGAGATTACTCCACCATACATAGGGGACACGGGAGCTAATGGGCTCCACATCCATAAGTTCAAGTTCAGGTAGGACTGGAACAATGAGAAAAACTTGTGTATGTTCTTTCGTGAAAAGGTCGTTGATCCAGGTTACTTACCAACGGCAATATCAGCAATCTGGGAGAGTCAAACTAACACGCACAAATCTCACCAAGATCAACCAATTAATGCCCACAGGACCTGCACCAGCAGTCCCCGCGACAGCCGAACGTTGGTCCAAACCCGATCAGATGATAATTCGTGCAAATTCATCGAATGACGACAGAGAGCCCTTAGTAGGGTTGGCTCAAAAAAGCCAAGATCAGTCAGGGCCAATGTATCCTATCAGAATACGATAAATTAGAATCAAGGTTCCACAATGCTGGTGCGACGAAATCATTCCGGGCTTAAGAAGCATCTCGGGATATGACAGGTGCCGTAGTCCTTGAAACTAATCCTAAGGACCCGCTCCACTAACCTATTATCACGAATCAAGCACAGTGGATAAACTTGGACGCAACATCCTAGGTACGAGCTAACAAAAGCCGGAAACAGTCTGTTAAAGATTTCTGGTATAGTGAATCCGAACGACCTGCAGATCATCCACAGGATCCTGAAATTTTTGTCGACAGCTTTCTTCCAGTGCTCGCTGGACTTGAATTTGGATGAAAGAACAACACCTAGATCAGCCAGCTGGGAAACCTGAGGTAGTTCATGCCCTCGAAGCCGAGAGCGTGTGGAGGGGATCACATGACTAGGCATAGCATTGAACACTTGGCTTAATTAGTAGGCATTTGCCACGGAGTAGACTAGTCTCAAAGTCTATCAAGTCCATGTTGTAAATCCTGGGGACCATCGAGGTTGGTCACTGGGGAACAGAATTTCAGGTCATCGGCAAACATGAGGGACGGTAGGGCTAAAACTTCGGGCAACTCATGTGCATATTGAGATAACAACAGTGACCAAGGACCGATGCCTGTGGAGCCCCGCTGAGAATGGACTGTCGGAATGACATGCTTGAACCCAAGCGGACGGACATTTTTCGATCTTCCAAAACAGCCGATATCCATCAAAGTACCTGCTCAAATATTTCAAACGAGTGTAGTTCTAATGAAAGGCAAGAATGCGGGACGGTATCAAAAGCTTTAGCAAAGTGCATAAAAAGGGATTCCACTGCCTGACCCTGAGCAACAGCGGTCGCTCACCGTTCGCGTGTCATCACTAAATGGATCAAGCAGAAATGAACTTTACGAAAGTCATGTTGCAACGGATTGAGGAAACCAAATGTCCCCAATTACTTCTCAACTACATCCCTTACCAGTTTCTCTAACAGATTTACCAGTATGTTCGTCAAACTCACAGGTCTGTATTCCGTAGGTAAATGCTTGTCAGCGCTTCTAAAGAATGGGCAGACAACAGGCGGCTTCCAGTCATTAGGCAGAGTACAACTCTGAAACGACATCTCAAACAGACAAGTTCTGGGTCCAGAAAGCTCACCTGCCAGTTCGCACAAAGATTTAGGGTGAATTGTATCTCTACCAACAGCTTTACTAGTGTTTATCTCTCTTAAAAGAAGGAGAACCTGAGTCGCAGACATAGCGAACACAATTATAAGTGAATCATGTGGAACCGTCAGGAGTAAATCAACAAACGGCAAATTGGCCTCTCGGTCAAATGCATCAGCCTACTGTTGGACGAGAACACAAACGTTATCCTGATCCGTGTGTATGTCAATGCCGTCAATTTTAAGCAACAGCCGAATGGACAGATTTAATTTACTGGGTCTTCTAACATAAGCGAAGAGTTGTTTTGGATTCGTAGAGGCTGAAATAGCTAACTCCATTTCATAACGGAGGCGATCAGTTAGTATATGACACTTGTAAAAAGTACGTAATTCACGATAGAGCCTACGAATGTCATCCGAGGGGTCGACTATTAGATGCACCAACACCAATCCCGTCTGTTGAGCAATTACCGCGCAACTGAGTCGAGCCATGGTGGCTTTGGCCTCATCATCATTCTGACCGACAAAAGGATTTAAGGAAGAGAAATGTCAATGTTGTAGGATTTAATCCATCCCAAGCTACCTGTATATCCTTAGCAGGTGGATTGACGCGGTGAGAACTTGTTGCCTTAACTCTCATTGTGTGAAAGTTATTACGCCAGATAGTTGGATTTTCGGTGGTGAGTCCTTTCCAATCACTAATAAAGGCACAGCTGAATAACAGGTAAGCGTGGTCACTGGCTCCTAGGGGGGAGAACATAAACAAGGTCTTTAACAAAGTCTTTGCGAAGACCAGATAAAGAAGGGTGGGGTCTGAATTTCCATGAACCTAATGGGCTGACCTACAAACCGGTGCAAAGATAACTTCAGTGCAAAATCAACAAGCTCAGCGGCAAAACACACTGTCACCCCAATTGTGAGGTTCAGCCAATTTACTTCCGAAACATTGAAACCACCTATCATGGCGTTCTTGAAACTGTAGCGTGTGATGTGCATGAAATCACGACTCATGATAAACAGCAGTTGTGTTATATACGTGAAAAGCTCTCCTTGGATGACGTGTTAGCGAAATCGGTGTGACAGCTGCGTACCTCATCGAACTACGAAAGATGTGGCCCGAGACTATTGAATACTGTGTTATAGAGCAAGTAGAAATGAATTCTGCACAACTCTTTCGAAATATGGTAAAAAAGCGTTGTAAAAATTGTCAGCTGTGAATATCGTCATTGTTCTCATGTAGCGGTTAAAATATCTGACTAAGTGTAGGACTCACCAACGTGAGATGTTATCGTAAGTGTGCAATCGTTCTCTGACTCGAATAGTGATAAAATATAAATCTAACAATGTTTTGAACTGCTGCACAGATGGTGACTCCATCACATTTTCGGCC
This sequence comes from Dicrocoelium dendriticum, assembly GCA_944474145.2. Classification (NCBI taxonomy): domain Eukaryota; kingdom Metazoa; phylum Platyhelminthes; class Trematoda; order Plagiorchiida; family Dicrocoeliidae; genus Dicrocoelium; species Dicrocoelium dendriticum. The sequence goes on along the minus strand of OX104068.1, from coordinate 4,877,334 downwards.
AAACGGTTCCAAATGTTTAGCACTCTCGGTTCGAAGCACAGTAGGTGGAAAACTCGCTCCACATCAGGCACGACAAGTTTGTATCTGTGTCAGCGTGTGCTGCATGACTCTCATAAGTGCAGTATTGGCCTCAGTATGGGGAAGTCACCAAGATGTAAAATACCGTGGGTCATAATGAGCTTGACTCGCACCCGGCGGTAGGACTGGGTGTAGAGTGCTAGTCTGGCACAGGTCTTTATACCCCAAGCCAAGTAAACTCAGGATGAGTCTGGTAGCAAGGTGTTGGCCTGTTCGCTCTTTTGTGTTTCGCCTCGGGTAATCAGAAAGTAGGCGGGCGAACCATACCTTAGCATTGGTCTAATCATGGAAGAGAAGACGGGAGTGCCAACATATTCAAGCCATGTGCTGAAGCTACGTATGAGAGCCCTAAGCATGCGCGGTCCATTAGATATAGCCTGTTCGTGTTGTCCACGAACTTCAAATTACAGCGCCAGAGCGCACCTAGGTACTTCACAAAAGGTGTGGGTTATAGCGGTTGACCGTCAAGAGCGTCTATTCGGCCGTCACCACCCTTCCTCAGGTTTATAAATACCGACTTGACGGGGTTAACAGGGAGATGAACTTTTGCAGACCATGTGGATAGATGGTTGTGGTCTTGCTCGAGTACTCCACAGTCGTCGGGTGCGTCAATTACTCTCCAAATCTTCTTGTCTTCCACAACCAAGGCGCACAACGACCGGATAAGCTGAGGTTGATCCTTGATGGGGATCAGTGAGAGAGGGGGCCGCAGCACAGTGCCTTGAAGTACTACACTTGTAGAGGGATACCAGTCAGTTAGATGGTAGTCCACTTGTCCACCTCCACTTTCGTCCAGCAAGAAAGTTGCGGATCCACTGGTGCGGTGTCACTGATACCGCACATCCTGAATTTGCGAAGGAGGACCTCATGTCGCAGCTTGTTAGAAGCATTACTTAATTCAATGAACATCGCGTCGGCAGACTTCCCCTTGCTAAGTACCTGCAACCATACATGTCTCGTCGCAAGCAATTTTGTGATGCATGAGCGGCCTTGCATAAAACCGTGCTGTGTAGGCGTCAGGACTTCTTATGACTGTAGCAACTGTAATACTCCATTTTTACTAGTTGCTAAGAAACCTTCGCCAAAATAGGTATTAGTCAAATTGGCCTGTAGTCGTCTACTTTGCTAGTGTCGTCACCCTTCGGGATGAGTTTCACCACCCAATACTTCCAGTCAATCGGCAACGAATGCTCGAACACCGCCCCGTTGTAAAGTGCAGTCACGACAGGAAAGATGGTGGCTGAAAGTGATTTGAGAATCAATGGGTGGAGTTCATCAAGTCCGGCAGGTTAAGTGCCGTCAAAGCTGGCAAGTAGTTGACATTATTTATCAAGGCAACAATCCAGACTGTAGAGTTCGGTAAAAGAGGTACACGTCAAACTCGGAACAGACAGCTGGACACTTGCAACTACAGAGACGAAGTGCACTGCCAAAGCGGGCGCAGGCTCAGTGCTGGAGGTAAGGGGCTGCCCGTCCGGGCCATCCAGCATTGGCACATCACTTGCCAGCTTCAAGTATGCAAAGATTCCCTTTGGAGTGGTCTTCGCGGCGATTGCGAGCTACTCTTTGAAATGTGGGCGCTTATTCCTTTCGCACTGTTGCAGAGGTTCCGCAAACGTTTATACACTTTGTAATCATTGGCAGAACCACAGTGGAGAAACCTGTCCCAAAGTCTGCGCCGCCTCCGAGCCAGGATTCCATACCCTTTGTAAAACAATGGAAAAATGGGACAAGGGAACAATGGTTTATTAGGGGTAAAAAAAGCATTGCTTAACAAATCCCGTGGGATGGAAATTATTGCGAAAATCGATTGCATGATAAAGTGAAAAGCGTTGTAGTGGACTCACCGTAGACTTATGTGGAATAGCGGAGATGTTCGCGTATTAAACGTATAAATCCTTAAATCCATTGGTTGAACGTTTGGCAAGACACCATTTGATTGCGTTTTGTAGCCCCTGGCTAACAAGTCATAAAATAAGGGAGACAGTGCATCGTCAACACGTTTTTTAAATATCCCCAGATTGGGAGCTGAGACGACATAATTAGGAAAGGCGTTCCAAGGCTGACACATCTGGTGGAAAAAGAAATTTCTAAGGCATTCAAGCCGGCTTTACAGAATTGCCAGTTTCAGAGGGTGACCTCTTAGGTTAGTTTTGTGGTTCAATTCCAGCAGCCGACAGCAAATGTGGTTTGGGTTCTTCAGAATCTGGTAAACCATTATGAGATACCCCCGCAAAAGCCGACATAGACTGTTGTACATTCAAAGAGACTTCAGTCCAAGCCCATGGGGCAGATGAAAGAGGCCCCTGACGTTCCTGGTTGCCCGTCGTTGAGGAGTCTCGACAGCAACGAAATCCTGTTTCTGCCACGGCCACCACGCCTGATTAGCATATTCCACGTGAGGTCGCACGTAGGCGTTAAGCATTTGGGGAAAGAGTGAGGGCTCAAACGGACCGAAGGCTCTGCGAAGAAGGCCGACGTGCTGATTTCCGGTTCTCGTCGCCTTCCCTGCTTGTTTTGAACACCCAAAATCTTCCTGTACCAATACACCCGGGTCACGCTCCTGAGAGGCCTTCTCCAAGGTGTGGTCTCCAATCTTGTAAGTGCTCACCAGCTGGTGACGCAGATGTATCACTTTGCACTTGGCTATGTTCAGTTGAAGCATGTCCCTCTTTGACCACTCGTAAATGCAATCTATATCATATTGGAGCAGATCGTGATCTGGTTTGTTACTAATCACCCGCCATATCTTGACGTCATCGGCGAAAAGCAGGAAATTTGAGGAGGTACTTGATGCCAGGTCGTTGATAAACAACATGAATAAGCGCGGTCCCAGCACTGAGATTTGTGGGACACCACATTTCATCTCAATCGGGTTAGAGGGTGATCCCCTAACAAGTACTTGAAGCCTCCGTTTGTGAAGTAAGCTGCCAATCCAACCAAGTACGGGATCTCCGATTCCGTAGTTCAGTAGCCGTTGAAGTAGGATGCGGTGATCCAGGCGGTTGAAAGTTTTGGAGAACTCCAGATAGATGACATCAACTCCGACCCCGTCATTAGCCACTTCCGTCCAACGGCCTCGTGAAATCAGTAGATTGGTGGTGCATGACCGGTGTGGACGGAAGCCATGCTGCTCTGGTGCCAAGATGTTGCATTTTTCCAGGTAGGCCATTAAAGTCTCAGCGACGACTGCTTCCATCATATTCGCGAGAACAGGGAGGAGAGTTACTGGACGATACTTTGCAGGATCTGAACGGCTATCGCCTTTAAAAAGAGGGGTGATAATGCTACACTTCCACATAGTGGAGACTTGTTGTTCCTCAAAGCACCTTTGGAAGAACTGTGACAGTGGTTCAGCTAGCTTGTTGACCACAGCCTTCAGTGCCTTCGGGCGGATGTTGTCTGCTCCCGGACGACCATGCTGACGCAGTGAGAATAACTTCCTTAGCACAATTGATGGGTTGAAAATTGCGTATGTAGACAATGGAGACGGTAATGTGCTTGATACTATGGAACAGGTAGATGTTGCGTGTTCGAAAATTGTGGCGTATTTTAGCCGCAGGGCATTAGCTGCTTCTTCGGCACTTTGTACTCTAACCAATGAACCTTAATCGGTTTAACTCTTTGAGAATTCGAAGGCATAAATTGGGAACGTAATGCTGTCAATCTCTCTTGTGTAAATATCTAACAGTCTTGCTCAGATGCAGCTTGTGACAGGGACTAATCCAGCTGGTTCGCGGCTCGAGCTAAACAGTGGATGTCCGTTTTCCAGTAGTTGTAAGCTGGATCCAGCGGACGTGAACACGACAAAGTTAATTCCATGTCAGCTATGAACACTGAGTGGTCACTTGTAGCCAGGGACTCCAGGATCCGAGCGTCACGCACTCGTTGTTCGTAATCCGTTAAATTCAGGTCGAGACAGGACGGGGTTGGGCGTGGTGTTATGTGTTGATTGGCACATATGTTGCGATACATGAGTTGAAAGTACCAAATCCACGAACTTTGCTTCAACCTTACCATGTCCAGGCATCAAATGCACACCAGACCATCGTATTCGTGGACAATTAAAAGCACCCATAAATAGAAAGAGTGGACGACCCTTGTGGGTTCGAAGCTTGGGAAGCCAATCAAAACAACGACTCATGGGGGGTGCGATAGACGGCGCCGATAGTGTTGAAGGTGGTCCTACAGTCAAAATATATGGTAGCATGGCTGCTAAAAGGCCGGCGCATATTTCGTTACGGGCTGCCAAATGAGCTACGGCTAAACAGTCAGTGAGTTGCCCGTTAGAGATGAGATGCCACTCAACGAATTACACACGATTGGAACTATAAAAGAACAATATATCTGTAGTGTGTCTAATGAGCCCATACAACCTGTTGAAGAAGACGGTGACCAGACAACTTACACTGCATGTGGAAGGTTGAATACGGGAATAACTACGCGGACAATGAATAGGACGCGGAACCCTTCACATTGAAAAAAACGCTTAGTCGCCAGCCACTCACTGGCCGGCGAAACTTCACGTATGAGTTGCACAACCTCCGACACGTTGCTTAAATCTGAGAAACTTTCATGAACAATGAACAATGATTTATCACGGGCAAAAAAGTGTGTGTTTGACAAGTCCCGTAGGATGGTTGGAGTAAAAATGAAAATTCGTAGGATCATCCAATAAGTAAATCGTCATTTCAAGCGTCCACCGAGTTAAATGCACTACTGAATAACGATAGTTTGCAGTGGGACTGGCATGTGAACACGCTAAATAGTGTAGAGAACTGTTATAGTTCAGTATATGCGTGCGAAATAAAAAAGGAAACGATAACGCTCACTCGTTTGTTTCTTCAATTGACAGATGTGGCGTGTTAATCCAGTTTAGCTACATCCAGGCTAATCCCATGGACATTTCTGCACGTATCCTCACCGCCACATCGCGGAGAAGATCGTTAAACACATAGTTAGTTTTGCGTTATTTCGTTCTCTAAGTGGAAGGAAGAATATCAAGTAAAGCAAGCTTGAAAGCGTTTCCTCAAGGCGTCTTTTGAAAAACGTTAATGTAGGGGCAAGGATAACGTGAGTCGGAATGGCATTCCAGGCATCGGACACACGGAGGGAGAAAAGGTTTCGTCCGCAACCAAGTCGACTGAAGTGCGTAGCCAGTTTGAGCTGACGGCCTCTCAGGTGTGTATTTTGACTCAGCTGCAACAGATTGCGACATGGGTGAGTAGAGTTCGTCAGTATTAAGTAAACCATGATTAGGTCTCTCCTCGCTGACATCGATATTTACCACTGTACAATCTCAGGTACTACAGTCTGCATTGGTAGGAGAGATGAAACAATCCTCTAACGAGTTTGGTCGCTCTCCATTGTGGGGCTTCAAGTGCATGGACCTCACGCTTGCGCCAGGAAGGCCAGGCCTGGATGGCATATTCCATGTGAAGCCGCACATAGGCGTTCAGCATTTGAGGAAAGATTGATGGCTCAACATTGCCAAAAGTCCAAGATTTTGAATGGCACTTTTTGATGCCTTTTCAGCCTGTTTTAGCAACCGAGGTCGTCCTGCACAATCAACCCAAGGTCGTTTTCTTGGGTATCAGGTTGTAACTGCTAGTCCCCAAGTCAATATACATAGATAAGCTGGTAACGTATACATACAACTTTGCATTCGATCACATTAAACTGGAGCAAATTGTCGGATGACCATGCACAAGACTTGTGGAGATTGCTCTGCAATGCCATGTGATTATCCGACGTCCTAAAATCATGCCAGATTTTGATATCATCTGCAGATAGTAAGAAATTCGACTGAAGTGCATTGGCAAGATCGTTAATGAAGGTTAGGAATATACGTGGCCCCACTAGCGATCATTGAGGCACGCCCCACTGGACGTCAATTGGGTCAAAAACGGAGCTGCGGACTCACATTCAGCTGACCTTGAGCGAGGAAGTTACCGATCCAACCGAGTATAGGGTCACCGATTATATAGCCTCTAAGCTTGGGAAGTAGAATGCGGTGGTCCAAACGATCGAATGCTTTCGAGAAGTCCAGGTAGACACGTCGACTCCCACTCTTGCATCAGCTGACTCCGTCCAGCTTGCTCGGGCTACCAGCAAATTTGTAGTGCAGGATCGATTTTGGCGAAATCCCTGTTGCCGTGACACTAGGATGTTGTTGCTCTCAAGATATCCCATGAGCGTCTCTGCAATTATATATTCTAATACTTTGCATAAAACTGGGACGCCAGTGATTCTACGCTAGTTCGAGGGCTCCGAACTATTATCACTGTTGCAAATGGGAGGGACTAGTCTATTTTTCCACATTCTCCGAACCTGCATTTTCTCGAGAAGACCTTGAAAGAATCGTGCTAATGTTTCGGCAAGGTTCATGGCCGCTGTCTTCAAGGTCTTCGTTTTGATCTCGTCCACACCAGGTGAGCTGCGCACGCGCAAGCACATTAGCGTTTTTAGCACACTGGCTGCCATGAACGATACTTGGTTTAACCCTGGTGGCGATGAAAGCTGTGTAAAAGCGGATGAGATGATGATTCACCTCGGAAAGAATGTATGAATTGTTGTCGAAGCACCTTGACTGCATCTTATGCGGTTTGCGCAAGATCATCTGTTGCACGTAAAAGCGGGATCTCGCGCTGCACTCTGCGGAGTTTGTTGGCGTGTCTATACAGCAACTTGCGATTGTACTGAATTTCGCTGCTAAGTTCTGTTGGTGCTGGAGTATGTCTACGCTGATAAACTTGACGCAGTGGGTTTCCTTGAGTTGTGTAAGTAACCCAGGTCAGTTTGACAAAGTTTCTAAGCACACCAGGCTGCATCCCTTAAGACCATGCACTTCCTGGTACGGCTCCTCAGGAACAAATTCACTTGCTTCGAGTGAAGGACCGTGCTTTCTGACCCATTTGACACTAGCTTAGTGAATTGAGTGACGAACAACATCCAGGCAACATTGGGCGTCTTCTCGGCCAGGAAGTACTAATCAGTTTCTTGAACGAGGTTGGACAGTATATCGTAATGTGTAACAACATAGTTTTCCACCTTGTTCTCACTGATGAACTCCGAGTAACAGATGTAACGAAAGAGCAATAACGCGTGCTCGCTACGGCCAAACAGTGCATCGATGGTCACGGTGTCTACCATTAGTTCCTCGTTGGAGAGTACAAGGTCCAAAAAAGAGGTTGTCACCCGTTCAGAATCGCGTGGAAGAGGTGACATGATTATATAGAGGTATATCGGAGCTCACCTCTTACAAATGCGCTTTGAATTTTGCGCTGTGCGGTGCTAGAACTTCGATTGCGTGCAGGCTGTAGTCCCCCACCAGAAGGACGTGACTATAGCCGTGCAGGGAGTTGTTTCATTGCAGAAGCTAGGCCTTAATTCATATCCAAAGTGGATCTTGGAGGGCGGAAAAACGTTTGCTAGTTAATACACATCACCACTTCTTAGGTGCATACGACACCAAAGAGCATCGACGACTTTCGTTTGTGGGTCCTGAAGGATAACAACATGCAAATCGAATCGATAATAAAGAAGCACTCCCTCTTCTCTGCTAGGTCGATCGTTTCGTATGGAAGTCAAGCCGGGTAGTGCACTCTCGCCATCCGGGATCTCCGTGGTCAGCCATGTTTCGGTGACCATAACTAGGTCCAAAGGGGTGGAGAGCTGACGATTACGACATTCGGTTAGCTTGCTGAGAAGACCTTGTGCACTGGTATACAAGCAGCTGAGGACATCGATGGTCAGAACCACGTTCGTGAATGCTGCTTTCCCATAAGGGTGTATGCCGACCCTTGCGGGTTCGGTTGCGGGTTGTTTATTGTAGGACATATGACACTGGCCCTAAGGCCAGTTCAGTTTGTGGTATAGAATTCTCAGCACCAACAAGAAGGTGACGATCCCGTCCTCCTTCAGCTGTCGGTGTGTTCTGACATTGTTTCCGTTCTGTGCTACACGGTGACAGAATTGTATTGGTAAGTTGCTTGCTCAGTGTTACCTAGTCTACATATTTCGGATGGCAGCACTTTACGCTTTTTGCCACATTTTGCACACAAGTTCTACCATCAGTTCGATGTGAAATAATACTTTCAGCACTCAGGTACTAGACCTTTTGTAGTTAGGTGATAGCGGTAATCTTGCTGTCAAATTAGCGATAACGTTTCCGAGTGAGAGTACTTCCCGAATAAAACGCCATTCATCCCAGTCCTGCGTTTTGACTTCTAGCTCCCTTAGTGACTGGAGTTCGGGGACGCAGTGAACAAGGATAGATTTTACATCTTGTTGTTTACGGAAGTCATCCGGCTTTTGTTTACATTTCTGGCATTCGCTCCAAGGAACATCTGAAAAAATTCGAACAGCGCACGTGGTGGTACGGAGGCGAGTGGCTGACAAGAGAACTGCCTCTGCATCATCGTTTGTCTGAAGTGGTACCTGGAGTAACTGCGGTTCAGCGCAGTGTACACAGTTTGGGTGACGGGCGAGACGCATCATATTGGCTGGTTTAGCTTGAACCACTATTAGTTGACACAGGACATCACACGTTTTGCTGTAGTCTATTATCTTATCTTTTATGGAGTTCGCCCCGGATTTAGTCACATTAGAGTATATAACAGTTAGAGATTTATGGTAGTGTTTCATGTTCATGTCGTCGGCCACTCACTGGTCGGCGAAACTTCACTTAGGAGTTGTACAATCCCCGAACCATTATTTACAGCTGAGAAACTTTCATGTATGTACACTTACGCCCAAGGGCTCCTCAGTAAACTTACCGAACTTCGACTACCTCAGGTTGCGAATGCTTGGGACCTAATTTCTATTGCCTAAACTTGGTTACACCAACAGGTGACTGATGTTGACGTGGAGGTAGCCGGAATGTCACTCATCCGGAACGACCGCCCCAACAGAGCAGGTAGGATCCTACTCTACTGCCACAAGGCTGTAAAATCCACAATAGTTGATGATCTAGAAATACACGTTACCGACTCAGTCTGGTACCGTCTCCGACTAAAACACAACGACGCATATCTCGTACCCGTCGTATACCGCCCCCAACATTCACTCCAGAAATGGATTTCAGCTTGATCCGTGGCCTGAACAGGGTAACACGCACTAGGTACAGCCAACTTCTCATCTCCGAGGACTTGAATCTACACGATCTGGAGGTTCCGGCATCGTCCAGTGAGCACTTCCAAGCAGTCTTGCATGAACTGCTCGATAATATCTCTTTGTACAATCATGTCACTTCGCCCACTAGATTCAGGGGAGCACACAAACCGTCCATATTCGAACATTTGCTCACGAATGAAGAGCTCATGGTTGACAAGTTGTTGATGGATAGTCCATTAGTATAAATGACCATGTAGTAATAACTTTTGACTATGTGTGTTATGCAGAGTATCCATCCGAACACTCAGAACCAACTCACACAATCACACGCTACCACGTATTGAAAGAACTCGCCGACGCAGCTGCTTGGGAATTCTCAAACAACAGTCCCCATGACAACGTTTGGGCAAAGTTCGTTAATAGACTCAGCGACATCGTCAACAGAGCATCAGAATCCAAACCCCTTCGTCCCGCAAAAATGCCATCAATTCTAAGAAGTAGGACTTGAAAATGCTTGGCGATAAGGGGTTCAGCATGGCGTTCCTACAAGATTAACCCCGACTTAGAGACTAGAGGCAGTTTCCTGACCCATCGCAACCATTGCACTGCACTTGTCCATGAGGACAAAGTAACTTAACTTATCAACAGTGCCTAGCCAACAAAATCGCAATGGGGCTGGATCTTACCTTGGTGCCATGGTTTGCGTTCCTCAGGGATACATTGAGTTATGCTGGGTGGTACTATTTTTGCACCTTCAGAGCCACTCATACCAGATTGGTCAATGGTTAGAAGCCAGACAAAATCAGCCTCCTGGTTCTCCAGATTCGGGGTTGGAATGGGGGTGGCTCCTCATTTCATAAAACGGGCTCCGTAGTCCAGTGCCAAAACCCGCTTCCTTGCGGTAAGGTTTTTGAACCAAAGGCTTTGGTTGAGAACCCTAATCGTTCTCCTGTCCAGGCCTGGTCAACCTGACAGTATTCTGCCCACGCAATACAATGATACTTTCCTATAATAATTTCTTGATGCTCTGGCCGTCTCAGAGGATAATAAACGGCGCCCTATCTGCTGCGTCGAGCAGGGTGGATTGGGGTATGGATGCTACTGCTTAGGCCTTCCCGTCTTCTTATACCCCTTCTTGCGTTTCTTCATCCTTATCGTCCCGCTCCAAATTTATTTATATCCCCCATTTTCAATCCCCCAATTCTTGGCGCTCCCCCAGGTTACTTCAATAGTCGCTTGTCTTCTAATTTCAAATCACACACAATCGCAGGGCCTCGCTCCAATCCAGTCGACAAGTCCAAGTTCAACCAAGCGGACAACGTCAGTTCATCCGTTTCCCTTTGGAGTCCTCGCGTCCCGCTAAGACTGGCATGCCTCAACGTGCGCACTTTGCTGCAGATTGGCCAACAGGCAGCACTTGCGCGCACACTAGAGACCCTATCGATCGATATTTGCTGTTTACCAGAAACCCGCCTGCAAGATTCGAGCTCCGTGCTTACCCTGAGATCCCCCACATGCGACACTGGCGGCACATTCTCAATGCGCCTGTCTGGCGATGATGCAGCTTCAAATGCCGGTCAAGCTGGCGTCGGCATTGTTTTGACTCCCTGGGCTGAAGCTACCCTGATTGATTGGATCCCAGTAAACAGTAGGATGTGCGCCATTAGATTAGCTGGTTCGTTCCGTGCTACGAAGTCGCGCGGGGACAAACGGTGCCTGTTTGTCATTGCGGCGTACGCCCCTACAAACTGTAGCACTGATTCAGTAAAAGATGATTTCTATCAGCAAATTCACGAACTCCTTCGTTACAGAAGAAGCACGGATACTCTGGTGTTGGCTGGCGATCTAAACGCCCAAGTCGGAAAATTGCCCTCTGATGAGCTTCATCTGGGCGGCCAACATGGTGTAGGCTCCCGTAATGATAATGGTGAGCGATTGCTACAGCTGTGTGAAGATGCTCGCCTCTTTCTCGCGAGCACTAACTTTCGACACAGCACTCGAAGAAGCGTGGCTTGGCGGCCACCAGCCTCGGGCCAGCCATGGACGCAAAGCTATTATATCGCGATCAGTTACCGCTGGTGAAGCTGTGTCCAAAACTGTCGCTCGATTTGGAGCACGAGCCTGGACTCTGACCACGCACTTGTCTGTGCCGATCTCCTGATGCGTTTCGGTGGACGTCCGCAACGTCGATGTGAACGGATTGACACCAGCCAGCTTTCGAAGCCAGATGTTCTGAATGTATACCAAAGTGCGCTGACATCTGGGCTGAGTAAGCGCCCACTAAACACCGCTGAAGATCACTGGTCGCATATTCGTCAAACGTTACTGTTAGCAGGCATGTCTTCATGTGGCAAAGCAAATTTCTAAACCAGACATTGGGTCTCTACACAGTCTCTGGAATTTATGGATGCTCGCTGACGTATTCTGGCTGGAAGCGAATACAATGAGGCTCGCAAAAATCTCAGGGCAAAACTACGTGCTAGCCTGAAGAAAGACCGCGAAATCTTGTGGTCTCATCGTGTGTCTGAGATGGGAACAGCCGCTGCCGTTGGTAATCATCGTAACTTATTCCCGCTGATACGGGAAACAGGCAGCAAGAGACCTGGTGTTAGCGAGACAATACGCGACGAGAGTGGGCAGCCGATCCACAGCTTGTCAAAACGTTTGGTGCGTTGGGCTGAACACTTTGCAAGGCAATTTAACCAACCTGACTTAACGCTTTCTTCTTCGGGCATTGAGCGCCCTTCTCCTTGGGCCGTCTCCTCGGATCCGCCCTCACGCGCAGAAGTCGAACGTGAGATCAGGCTGTGGAAATTGCATAAGGCCGCAGGGGCAGATAGAATTCCCCCAGTCCTCTTCAAATTCGGGGGACCTGCTCTAGTAGATGATTTACACGAGTTGCTAGTAAAACTTTGGGAGAAGGAGTCTGTCCAGACAGATTGGAACCGCTCCGTTATTGTCCCAATTTTCAAGGGAGGCTCTCGTTTGGAATGCGGCAATCATAGAGGGATCAGTCTGATTTCGATTGCCTATAAATTGCTTGCCTCTATCATTCTCCACAGTCTGACTGGCATTCGTGAATACCAGGTTCGTGATGAGCAAGCCGGTTTTCGTCGAGATCCGGGCTGCATCGACCACATCTTCACCTTGCGTCAAGTGTTGGAGCACCGCCACGTTTATTGGCAACCCACCGTTGTCGTGTTTCTTGAAATAAAAGGTGCCTTCGACTCAGTCGATCGACGTGCCCTTTGGGACTGTCTGTTGAGGAAAGGTGTGCCTGATAAATATGTAAACATTATCAAAGCCCTGTACGCGCATAGTTCGGGCAGGGTGAGGCTTTATGGCAAACTGTCACCACCCTTCAGTATCACCAGCGGTGTGAGAGAAGGATGCCTGCTGTCACCTTCCTCTTCAACTTCGTTATTGATGAAGTCATGGAAACAGCGTTCGCTGGACACGACCTAGAATGTGTGGAGCTACTTCCTGGTGAGCGGCTTCTTGACTTGGAGTATGCGGACGATATTGCCCTAATCTGTGACAGCCCCCAAACATGCCAAATATCACTGGACCGATTAGCACTGGTTGTTAATCGTTTTGGGCTATGCTTTGCTTCATCGAAATGCAAAGTACTTCTCCAAGATTGGCAGGGACTCAACCCTGCGCTAACGCTTGGTGGTGATCTGCAATAAGTCGTTCAGGAATTAAAGTACCTGGGCAGCTACATTAGCACCCGCGGGATTGAAGATGAGGTTACGAACCGTATAGCAAAAGCTCGAGGGGCTTTTGCCAATCTCCGCCACCTGTGGCGCAGACGCGACATTACTCTCGCCCTGAATGGCAGAGTTTACAACGCAGCCGTCCGTTCAGCTCTCCTATATGGTTGTGAAACCTGGCCCATCAGGTCGACAGACATGAAGAGGCTCGTCACATTCGATCATCGCTGCCTTCGCAGCTTAGCTCATGTCTGGTGGAAACACCGCGTGAGCAATGAGCGTGTTCGACGTCGCGTATTTGGTGCAGGAAGAGCGCGTGAACCGCTCAGCACCATTATATCACGCACCAAGCTCCGATGGCTTGGCCACGTGTTGCGCGTGCCAGCACACCGACTCCCGCGACGTGCATTGTTTACGCGTTGTGGGTGCGGTTGAAAGAGGAGGAGGGGAGGCCAAGTGATGACTTGGTCGAGAGAAATGAAAACCCTCACTTCGAAGTTGGCGTCGGTTGGTGCATCCTGACTGCCTGGCTGGGGTCCTAAGGATGATGAACACGTTTGTTTGGACACACTTGCTGATATGGCTCGGAGCCGGCACCAATGGCGTTTGTATTGTGATTTCCTCTGTCCATCCCCCTCCTGTTTAGCATCCCCCTCCAATCATGATCTCACTTGGTAGGCATAATACGACTCTCTTTTATGGTAGAGAGTTGTTAGCTCTCCGGAACGATGTCCATCCGTTACAGGGGACACAGCGGGCGTGCCACTGTTCGCCACTGTTTTCCTTTTCTCGTCTTTTGTATTGCGGCCCAATAGCTGAGGTGTTTTCCACTTCCACCTAACGTGTAATGATGAAGATGATGCCTAGCCAACAAATTTCTGGAAAACAACAAACTGCTATATAGGCATATCAATAATCTTCGTAAAGTGAAGCATGGAATCCCTTCACTCTTCACGACAGGAGGTAGAGTACAAAGCGCCGAAGAAGCAGCTAATGCCCTGCGGCTACAATATGCCACAATTGTCGAACTCGCAGCCACCATCCGTCCCATAATCCCTTGCAAATGACTTACTCCACGGTTAACACATGTAAGTTGCCACCCAACAAATGTGTTGAAGAAGTTACTCTCACTGCGTCAGCATAGCTCTCCGGGAGCAGACGACATCCGCCCGAAAGCACTGAAGACTGTGGCCAACAAGCTAGCTGAACCACTGTCACAGTTCTTCCAAAGGTGTAATCAGGAGAAACAAGTCCCAACTATGTGAAAGCGTGGTATTATCACCCCTCTTTTTAAAGGCGATAGCCGTTCAGATCCTGCAAAGTATCGTCCAGTAACTCTCCTCCCTGTTCTCGCGAATATGATGGAAGCAGTCGTCGCTGAGACTTTAATGGCCTACCTGGAAAAATGCAACATCTTGGCACCAGAGCAGCATGGCTTCCGTCCACACCGGTCATGCACCACCAATCTACTGATTGCACGAGGCCGTTGGACGGAAGTGGCTAATGACGGGGTCGGAGTTGATGTCATCTATCTGGAGTTCTCCAAAACTTTCAACCGCCTGGATCACCGCATCCTACTTCAACGGCTACTGAACTACGGAATCGGAGATCCCGTACTTGGTTGGATTGGCAGCTTACTTCACCAACGGAGGCTTCAAGTACTTGTTAGGGGATCACCCTCTAACCCGATTGAGATGAAATGTGGTGTCCCACAAATCTCAGTGCTGGGACCGCGCTTATTCATGTTGTTTATCAACGACCTGGCATCAATTACCTCCTCAAATTTCCTGCTTTTCGCCGATGACGTCAAGATATGGCGGGTGATTAGTAACAAACCAGATCACGATCTGCTCCAATATGATATAGATTGCATTTACGAATGGTCAAAGAGGGACATGCTTCAACTGAACATAGCCAAGTGCAAAGTGATACATCTGCGTCACCAGCTGGTGAGCACTTACAAGATTGGAGACCACACCTTGGAGAAGGCCTCTCAGGAGCGTGACCCGGGTGTATTGGTACAGGAAGATTTTGGGTGTTCAAAACAAGCAGGGAAGGCGACGAGAACCGGAAATCAGCACGTCGGCCTTCTTCGCAGAGCCTTCGGTCCGTTTGAGCCCTCACTCTTTCCCCAAATGCTTAACGCCTACGTGCGACCTCACGTGGAATATGCTAATCAGGCGTGGTGGCCGTGGCAGAAACAGGATTTCGTTGCTGTCGAGACTCCTCAACGACGGGCAACCAGGAACGTCAGGGGCCTCTTTCATCTGCCCCATGGGCTTGGACTGAAGTCTCTTTGAATGTACAACAGTCTATGTCGGCTTTTGCGGGGGTATCTCATAATGGTTTACCAGATTCTGAAGAACCCAAACCACATTTGCTGTCGGCTGCTGGAATTGAACCACAAAACTAACCTAAGAGGTCACCCTCTGAAACTGGCAATTCTGTAAAGCCGGCTTGAATGCCTTAGAAATTTCTTTTTCCACCAGATGTGTCAGCCTTGGAACGCCTTTCCTAATTATGTCGTCTCAGCTCCCAATCTGGGGATATTTAAAAAACGTGTTGACGATGCACTGTCTCCCTTATTTTATGACTTGTTAGCCAGGGGCTACAAAACGCAATCAAATGGTGTCTTGCCAAACGTTCAACCAATGGATTTAAGGATTTATACGTTTAATACGCGAACATCTCCGATATTCCACATAAGTCTACGGTGAGTCCACCATAACGCTTTTCACTTTATCATGCAATCGATTTTCGCAATAATTTCCATCCCACGGGATTTGTTAAGCAATGCTTTTTTTTACCCCTAATAAACCATTATTCCATTGTTCCGTTTTTGAGGGACCAGTGGATGCTTTATTCGGTTGGACAAATTTTGGGGCTCTCGAGTCCGATGGTGGTATCGGCGGTAGTAACTCGTTTTGCAACGGGCGGGGTTGCAGTAGGAGGTGTCAAATCAAAGTTAGCCGGTTAAAAATATCGGTAAATAACATTTGGGTCTGAAGGTACTTGTTCTGATGCTCAAGGCATGCTTGCATATGGACAGAAGCAAGCCGAGCCAGATTGTTTTGGTTAAATGGTAATTTGTTCCTTGATAATGCTTTAACGAATAGAGATGGAAAACAACCTGACTAGATAAAATCCTCGTAGAATCTAATCAGCGCGTTTTCCGTCGTTAGTTTGCAAAGCATCCATAGCACTCGGTCCAATGCCTTCGCAACATTAGCGGTGAGTCTTCCTTTGAGAAACGTGAAACATGTTGTCCCCCTTACCCATTTGATCAACGCAGACTGAAGACGAAGGCTCCGATATGTTGATATTTCGAGTATGCTCATCAGTCGCAAAAATAATACATTTAGGGAAAAAATAACCCAAGTGCGTGGAAGGAAATTATACTAGTACATCCAAGTTGATCAACCAAGACCAAAGCAGTCTGATCGACCACCACAGTTGCTTTTGCTCGCACAGTACCTCCGGTTTACCGCAATCAGTAATGCCTCACTGATTGCCGGCATTTTCTATTTGCGGTTTATCAGTAGCAGTTTGAAGGTCTTCGATGGATTCACGTGATGTCCTGTCATCACGTGGTGTTTTGTAATATTGGAGACGGGGTCCCACCAGTCCAGTTAATCTTTCACTCCATGTTGTACCATGGATTGGTTCAACCACTTTGAGAAATGCTCAGCTACCCTTGGGGCCAGTCGCCGGTCCTTCCTGCCTATATAGACGTCCCGCAACTGCAGGTTAACTGGTAAATACGATGAGAGGCCAAACCGACTGACCGGACATTAGCTGAGCTCCAGTCACTTATCTTGGCAGCTGCATCAGCAACGATGGGCGCATAGAAACTGACATCACTTCACGTATTGCAAAGGCCATAGCTGCCTGCTTGAACCCGCGGCATCTTTGGCGACAGAAATGAATTTCCCTCCGTCTGAAAGGTCGTAAATACAAGGCCACAGTGAGGGCCGTTCTCCTCTATGGTAGTGAGACTTGGCTCCTTCGGTCTGAAGATCTGAGGCGTCTTCAAGTCTTTGCTTGTGGTTGTCTGCGAACCATGGCTGGTGTCGGAGGGCACCGGCGTGTCCGAAACGAGGATGTGCGTAGGGGAGTACTAGGTAATGATAATCATGTTAGCTCCCTAGGACAACAGATACCGCGGAATAAGTTGCGTTGGCTTGGGAACGTGCTACGTATGCCTGGTCACCGCTTACCTAGAAGGGTCTTGTTTAGTCTGCCAGGTGTAGGGCGACGCAAAGCTTGAGGTGGACAGAAGTTGACATAGCTGCGGGAAATGAAATTACTGACGACCAGACTGTGTGCCTTCGGTCCGTCTCGTCTTCCGGACTGGAGTTCACGTGACTCGCCTTGTGCTCGGCTCTAGACTTTACAGGATATGGCTCGCAGTAGACACCAGTGGCGCGTCCGCTGCTGTCTTCTAATCGGATTGCCTGTTTAAAGTGTGTTTGGTGCGGAGTTATCTTTGGGGTACTCGCGGATTATGACGCGGGGCAGTGAAAGCCCCACGGATGCAGTCTCGCCGATGCTGCCGTATCTTTACACGATAGCCAGCTGTTTGTGACGGTATGTTGTTTACACAAGGTGTAGGCGCCTTGACTCTGAATGTTCACTTAACGCATTAAAAAAATCAGGTAAGTCTCTCTTGTCTCCCTCTTCTTGTTCTTTATTTCATAGGTCCTCATGTTTGTATGGCAGCGAAGCATCAGTTCAAATGGCTGATGTACTGCTGTATGTTGTTATTATTATTAGTAATTTTGTTGTTGTTGTTATTGCTGTTGTTGTTGTGGAGCTGCAGTTTCCGTGTTGTGTGAAGGATCCGTAGACACGTGGTGATATAAGTGCGCGTTACAGCGGACCTAAGGTTATGACCAATTTCATTTGAAACTCTGTTATTTTTCGATTAGTAATGAGTGGACGGGTTTGGGTATCATTCGAATTGGTTCATCGCAATAAGATTCCAAGCCGCATAGGTAAGCTACCAATTCGGAAAAGCACCAGACGCACGTTTTGCCCCCTTGGGGCTCGTCAGTGGTGTGCATCCATCGGTCCCCTACTTGGGATCGAACCCATGACCACTAGAGGCTAACGCCAACTAGCCAGCAGCTTATGTCACTGAGACATGGGGGACGACAGCCGACCATTACGAAATGAGACCTACCTGCGATATAGCCCGACTCATCCTCCACTGCCGTGCAGGTTATTGCCCGTGCAGAGGACGGTAGAAATAAACAAACATCCTTTTTCTCCACCGTTTGTATTGGTAGCTTCTCTCTGATGGGACTACTGTATAACCGAAGAAATTTCCCCGGATACTCGGTTAACAAAAGAGTCTTATATTGGTACTCTTCTTCACTCTGCGGCAACACTGGACTGCAACTAAGCCTGGCTCTGGATTAGGTTTCGACCGATGAGATTGATCGTTTCGTTAACATATCGCAACATTTGTCTTCTGTCTGCGTTGACGAAACAGATGCTACTGTCTACATGCTACCATGGAGGAATTTTCTCGGATTTTGAATTCGATCGGATGACGATTGCCTGCTCATGTGGAATGGTTACATACTTCATCAGAAGCGCTCGGCTACAATCGAACTGTTTAACTCAATCGGAGGTTGTGGTCGTGAATGAGAAGCTCACAGCCATTCTCGGCGTCGATTTGACCTAACCTCTTGGTTTTGTTATTTTCTCTCATGATTGTTTCATGCATGCTTGCCAGGGAGATACCGAGATTAGAGATCAATATGCGTCGGTGTTTAGCCCGGATTTAGGAAACTTTGCAGGAACCGCTCACTTATTGTTAGAACCTTTAATATGACCGACAACGCTACGGGCTAGGAGAGTCCATGGACTTACAAACACAACCATTCATCCGCTGTCTTGCTGCTACCATGCTATTCACTCATGTTACTATGCCAAGTGCACAAGCACATGCCACCATTTTACCTACCCTTCCGTGTACCATCCACACCCATTTTTCCCTCATTCCTCCATAACGATTAATCCCAACTACCCTGATGAACCTGTTCCCGAGACATCTGTCAACTCAACCACACAGTACTCAACAGAGAATTGCCGGTCCCAAAGTCGCCCATCTTCGCTCCTACCACCCCAAACGCAGTTCAAACTTGCAGCTTTCAACGTACGCACATTACTGCAGATCGGTCAGCAAGCTGGAGTTGCACGCACGTTAGATACCCTTGGAATTGATATCTGTTGCCTGACTGAAAAGAGACTCCAGGACTCTAACTCGGTCTACCAGCTGGTGTCACCGCTCCACCCACGCACCCGGTTCCATCTCCGCCTCTCTGGTGACGCCGAGTCTGCCGCATCTGGGCAAGCTGGTGTTGGAATCGCCATCAGTGCTAAAGCCGAGATTGCTTTGATTGATTGGATTCCGATCAATAGCCGCCTTTGTGCGATGAGGCTCCATGGCTCTTGTAAAGTCAGCAGACGTCGAGTCGAAAAGCGTACTCTTTTCATGATCACTGCCTACGCGCCCACTGACTGTAGCTCAGACATCGTCAGAGACCAGTTCTACCAGAACCTACATGAGCTGCTCCTAAGGGCTCCTAAAACAGATATCCTTGTTTTAGCAGGTGACTTCAACGCGCGTGCCGGTCGTCTGCTGCCATGTGAGCGCCACTTCGGAGGACCGCATGGATATGACGACGTTCACTCAGACAATGGAGAGAGACTGCTCAGTCTGTGTGCTGATCATCAACTATTCCTCTCTAGTACCAGCTTTCGTCATCCTAGACGTCAGTATGCCACTTGGCGCCCCCCCTCATCATTACCCAGCGCTGGTCACAGATTGACCACATAGCTATAAGTCGCAGGTGGCGCGGCAGTGTACGCGACTGCCGATCATTTTGGTCAACGTGCGTCGATACTGATCATGCACTGGTAGGTGCGACCGTTTGCATGCGTTTTGGTGTTTGGCCTAGGTCAACACACACCCGACTGAACACCTACAATTTGGAGGACCCAATGGGGAAGAAAGCATAACAACAAAAGCTTCGCGAAAAGCTCTCCCTCTCTCACACTCCGGATGTTGATCAACACTGGTCAAGTCTGCAACAAGCCTTGTTGTTGGCCGGTTTGTCCAGCTGTGGCCTCACTCGCTCCGCTCCCAAATGCTGGATCCCGGGAAGATCCTCTGAACTGCTGGATCGTCGACTGGCGGTGCGTGCTGGCGCAGAGTACGACGAACACCGCCGGTCCATTACTCAACAACTGAAACCAAGTCTTCGCTCTGATCGTGAATCTTGGTGGTCAAAACAAACTGGTGAGATGGAAGCAGCTGCATCAGCTGGCGACTTCCGCCGTCTGTTTTACATGATCAGGGCCACTGGTTGCAATTTCCACGCTATCAGCCAGACGATTTGCGAGGCAGACGGCACGAAGATCACCAACCTTCACAGGCGATTGGGTCGCTGGGCAGAGCATTTCGCTCTTCAATTCAACCACACAACACGGCCCCTGCGGCACCTCCAGCCCCAATGTATGATGCTTGGCCTGTCTCCACAGCCCCCCCAATGAAGCAGAGATTCGAAATGTAATCCCATCTTTGCAACTCCACAAGGCTTCGGGTCCCGACAACCTACCACCGGCTCTGTTCAAAGATGGTGGGAGTGAGCTTATCAGCGAAACCTTATCGCTGTTCACGAAAGTTTGGACTGAGGAGAACGTTCCGAGCTCATGGGCAGAATCGGTCATTGTTCCGATTCACAAGAAGGGCTCCCGCGCCGATTGCTGCAACTACCGCGGAATCTCCCTAATCTATGTCGCATCCAAAATCTTCGTGTCGGTCCTAAATGGCAGGCTTTCAACGACTAGAGAGGAGTTTTCCCGAGAAGAACAAGCCGGATTTTGTCCAGGTCGCGGCTGCATCGACCAAATCTTCACACTTCGGCAAGTTCTCGAACTTCTTCACATCCACCAGCGACCAACAATCGTAGTGTTTTTGGACATCCGAGCGACAATTGATTCAGTAGATAGATCTGCGTTGTGGAACTGTTTACTGAAGAAAGGTGTGTCCGACAAGTTTGTAACCATCCTGAAAGTACTTTACAGTCACACGTCGGGCAAAATTAGGGCTTACGGCACGCACTGCTCTTCATTTGCTGTGACCGGTGGTGTTCGCCAAGGTTGCCCTATTTCACCTTTCCTCTTCAATTTCGCCATCGAAGATGTTCTCCAAAGAGCACTGGAAGATGTCCAGGACTGCGGTGTTGAGCTTCTCTCTGGAAACAGACTCACGGACTTGGACTACGCCGATGATATCGCCTTGCCCGCCCAGAGCGCTTTAGACCGCTTGGCGATAGAGGCGTCTAAGTACGGCCTGTGCTTCACTCCGGGAAAATGTAAAACGCTGCTCCAGGACTGGCAGGTACCTGAACCCGCGCTCACCATCGCTGGACATGTTCTGGAGCAACTCCCTTGCTTTACTTATCTAGGGTGTTGCATCACGGCTGGTGGCGGTGTTGGAGATGAAGTCTCACAAAGGATTGCAAAGGCCCGCCTTGCGTTCAACAACCTCAGACATCTATGGCGTCGTCTTGATGTTAGTCTCAAGCTCAAGAGCAGGGTGTACAATGCTTCCGTCCGTGCAGTACTCTTGTACGGCTGTGAAACTTGGCCTATTCGCTCGGAAGATATGCGACGGCTATCAGCCTTTGATAATCGCTGTCTACGAAGGATTGCTAGGGTGTGGTGGCAACACCACCTAAGCAACGTAGAGGTGAGAGACCGCGTGCTTGGGGCGAACAGTGCCAGTCTTCAAGACGTTATTCTCCAACATCGCATGCGTTGGCTCGGGCATGTTCTGCGCATGCCAGCCCATCGCCATCCATGTTCAGCGCTATTTGCACTCCAAGGGAGCGATTGAAAAAAGTGCCGCGGCGGACAGCGGATGACGTGGAGAAGGAGTATGAAGAAGGCAACCTCAATTTTGGTGGCAGTCGGACCAGTCCGCCTTCCAGGTTGGGGACCACGAGATGCTGAATTGCAGTAGTTGGAAACACTGGACGTCATGGCCCGCAACGGACATCAATAGCGTCAATGTTGTTCTGCAATTTCACCATCCCTTTGATGCACACAAAACAAAACAAAACAGAAAATACAAAATGGTGTGTGTAAAACCAAAAAATCGTTTCCCACATTTTTCAATCGCATTTGTGTTCCCATCTACCTCACTATTTTTCTTCTGCCATGGTTCTGATGTCACGTCTGTTAACAGACTGTGAATATATATATATATATATATATATATATATATATATATATTGTCCTGTTTGCACTGCGTGACAGGTTATCCGCTGAGCTGAGGAAATTAGTGAGAGAGAGTGTGATTGTGAAACTTGAACCAACCGAATGCGTTTGTCAGGTCGCAAATTTTACAAAGACGACGGGCGAACAGCGTGTGTGTATTGATCCGAAACCGTTGAATGGGGGCCTGCGTAAAGTGCTATATGCGCTATCTACCCTAGAAGACATTTTGTCGTTTTTGGCTAATGTTAAATATTTCACGAAGCTAAATCTGTCTTCCGCATTCTGCCACGTATCTTTAGAGAAAAAATCCACTTTCTTTACTACCACTGCCACATTGTTCGGTGGGTATCGTTAGATGCTTGTACCATTTGGTTTCAAGCTTTCAAGTGAAATTGTCCAAAAACGATTGATGCAAGCGGTAGACGATTGAGATAGGGTAACCTATGCTGCAGAATATTCGCTCATCCCGGAGAGTCACTCAAAATCCGCTTCCACGCGCCGAGCTACGGATACTCTCATTTATTGCAAATCAATTTGGGCGCGATGCGCTAAAATTTGCTCGCCGATGGCAGACATTCGCCAGTCGGCAATCATCCACTGACGAGCAGCTCTATTTCCTTCACGAATGCTTGCGAAGACAGGTTTTGCCGCCGAGTCTGCAATACCGTCCTTCGATCAACCATCCTTTGGCTTGGGAGATAACGGAACGACATGGGCGAAGAATATTGCGCCTGTTGATTACAGATGCACACAGTCGAAAGCATAACTACCAAATGGTGATTAACGAACAGAAAGCAATTTGCTTATCCAGACTAGGATCACAATTGACGGAAGAATTGGCAAATGTGATAACCGTAAAAACACACAAGACAAAGCTAAACACCAACCGGAGGCTTGAAGAGAAGCTGAATTCGATCTCGCAAAAGAAACCGCTTAAGGAAAACGATGGTTGGATTGCAAAGCTATCCAAAAGAGGATTAACGGACGCGGAAAATTCAGTCATTGTCCGAGGTATGCAACTCAATATTAAGGACCCCAATCCTATCGACCTCCTCGCTGCACTTGAATCGAACCTAAAATAGTACAACATCGCGCCTGAAGCACAACAAATGGTCAGACACAGAATCATCCCTGCTCTCAGTCATAAAGCTGAAACCAGCGTATTCAACACCGCTGAACAGAAAGTTCTGGAGAAGCTCAAGAAAGACAAAAGCATAGTCCTACGGCCGGCTGACAAAGGACGCCTTACTGTTATAATGGACAAATCTGATTACATGATGAAGGCACAACACCTAGTCAGTGATACCAACGCATACCAGCCGATAAACGATGACCCGACAATACGCTTAGAAGGTAACATCAGACGCACTTTGCAGAAACTGGAAAAATGGGGAAAATCACAAACTTGGAACAAAAGTGGATGCGACCACAAGACTCGGTAATACCGCGGTTCTATGGTTTACCTAAAGTACACAAAAGGGGAGTGCCGCTTCGCTCCATCGCGTCGTTACCTGGAGCACAAAATTACAGGCTTGCAAAGGAGCTCTGGAGACGACTAGAACACTTAATAGCGGGATGGGAACACTTGATCAACTCGGTACAACAGTTCCTTGAGAAACTTAAAACCACAACCATTGAACGTGACGAAATAATGGTCTCTTTCGATGTTACCGCTTTGTTCACTTTAATCGATATTGGCTTGGCGAAACAATGACGCGCCTGCTAAAGAAGCACACGTCGTCTGATACAAACAGTGAACCCGAACCCAAACAGTTGATGGAGTTATTTGAATTCAGTCCAACAACAAATTTCACTTTCAATGACCAAATTTACGAAGAGATAAGAGGCACACCAATGGGATCGAGGAAGTGATGCAGGCGCTGGAACAAATAACACTTTTGATCGCGAGACCAAAACTTTGGGTACGATACGTAAACGACAACTTCTTCATCATCAAACCTTCCAAATTGGGGGAAACACACGTACTAACCAACAGTGTGTTCGATGGCATCCAATTCACCAGGGAGGAGGAGAACAACGAGTAGTTACCATTCTTAAACTTTCTCATACGACGGACTGTTGCTGAACGATTGGAAACAACAGTCTACCGAACATCTACGCATACGGACCAGATCCTCAACTACGGCAGCAATCATCCGACAACCCATAAACGCAGCTGCATGCAACCCCTTTTCAAACGAGCACAAACACATTGTAGCACACCGCAGCTGAGACGGCCATAGGAAGCTCATCTCTTCAATCTGTTCAAACGGAATTCATACCCAAAACGCTTCATTCTACGCTGCCTCGTATCACAAAAGGTTACTCGATACACCTCGACAAATGTAACAGCTAAAAAGAGAACAACACTGCCCTATATCAACGGCATCTCTGGAATGGCAGAGAGGCTTTGATTGCCGTTTGGAGTCAAAGTTGCACACCAGCCAACGGAAACCATTCGCAGTAAACTCTTCAAAGTGAAAGATAAACTCAGCAAAGAGGAAGAAACTGGTGCGCTCTATAAGATCTGCTGCCGGAACTGCGACAAATACTACGTGGGACAGACTCGGAGAAACTTGGCACAAGGCTACACGAACACAGCCTAGCCATATGTTCCCACGATCAGAACTACCTGATGTCAGTGCATATGGATGCTGAGAACCATCAATTCGACATAGAGCATGGCAGTATCCTCGGAAGGGCTAAAAGCCGACAAGCACGCGCGCTCATTGAAGCCTGGCATTCAAAGCAGAATTTGATCAATAAGCATTTTGACCCTGAAATCGCTTACGAGGCACTGCGAACCAGGCCCCTGAAGGCGCACTGATGATGTCGCCGAGTCAAGCAACGAAACGTCTGCACAATAATCCCACAGCTCGGAGAACCGCTCGAAATGCGCATCCTGACCCGTGCTACGGATATTCTCATTTATTTCAAATTCAGAAGCATCATTCAGTAGCATGCATTACATCTACTTTGGCCAGCCAGTAATAATGGTGGATCGGACCTCACTCAGTGATATCACATGCCTTCAGTCACTTGACCACATGACATGTTACGTTAACCATTTAAAATTTTGTTTATTCAATATTTGCTCTCTGTTTCCGAATGAACTCCTCTTCTCAACGTATATTTCTGTACCATTACAGGCAACATCGGATAACAATGCGAATAAATTGGATAGGATTATATTAATTCCGGAAAAATACGCGGCCAGCACCTGTCTAGGCCTGCTTTGAAGGCAACCACAGTCTCACAATCCATTAGTTCCGATACCACCTTCTTTAGGCGATCTTCATACGGCTTCCCCCCGTTGACCTTCAACCATCCTGGTTGCTAGTCTTATAGCCTGATGGTGAATAAATCGAAAACAAGTGTTCGCTTCAAGCGTAGCTTTTGCGTTTCTTTTTACAATATGCGATGACAGGGTTGTTGAGCATAAGATGAAACATTTCGCTTGGCAACCCTTCTCCTTATAAAAAGCGACATATGCCAGTTTAACAACACTGCGACGTGGCGGATGTGACTGGTCACTAAATAAAGTCACTGCCCCTTGCTTCACTCCAGTGGAGTATTGTATTACAGCTGCCAGATGCTGTCATCATGGGGAGGATTGGGCCCCTATATTCTACCTGACCAAACCAAAGGCGTTTGAACCGAGTAATCGGTCACCGGCTCCCAATGGGCCCGATTCCCTGAATTCGCCCCGCTGTATTGCGGGTAGGCTATTGTGTCAAAGGCTCGGGGTGGCTGCCCCCTAAGACAACCCCCTATTTCGGCCTGGACAACCGGGTAGTATCTCGCCTACTGATGAAGCATGGAACTGAATTGCACTCTTCGCTTTGCTGATGCTTTGCTCTCGTGTTACTACTGCAAACACTCTTCCATCACACGTCATGTGCTTATCTACTCTTCTCCTGTATCATTCTTCCCAGTTTTTATCTGATCAATCAAGGATGAGCAGCATTACTTCATCCGATATCACTGTTGCCGCTACATCCTCTGACATAATCACACAGCGTCAAACCGGGATGGAACAGTCCCGGATTCTACCCTATCCGCTTCTGCAACCGAAGACACAGTTCAACTTGGCGACGTTCAATGTGGCACCTTAAAACAAATTGGGCAGCAAGCTGGTCTCACACGCACTCTAAAAACTCTTGCAATTGATGTCTGTTGTTTGTCCGAAACACGACTTCAGGATTCCAGCACAGTCTACCCATTGTCGTCACCAGTTCACCATTATACTTGTTTCTATCTTCGACTTTTTGACACGCCGAGGCCACCGCTTCTGGGCAAGCTCGTGTTGGGGTCACCCTTAGTGCCAGGACCGAAACCTCCCCTCTCGAATGGATTCCGATCAAAAGTCACCTTTGCGCTGTCAGGCTACATGTATCGTGCCGGGTTAACAGGCGTTGAGAAGATAAACGTGCTCTTTTTGTAATCTCCGCCTGTGCACCAAATGAACGTAGCCCAGATACCGTCAAGGATCAATTCTATCAGAACCTTCATGATTTGCTCTTAAAGGCCCCCAAAACGGACATCATTATTATGGCGGGGGATTTCAAATCGAGTGTTGGTCGTTTGTTACCAAGCGAACGCCATCTTGGAGGCCCGCATGGACAAGACAAATTTCGCTCAGATAATGGAGAAAGACTACGCAGTTTGTGTGCTGCCCACCAACTTTACCTCTCCAGCACGAATTTTCGCTACCGTAGACGTCACTACGCTACGTGGAACGTTCCGTCATCTCCTCAACGTTGATCACAGATTGACCACATCGCAATAAATCATCGCTGGCGTGGTAGTATTCGGAACTGCAGATCCAATTGGTCAACATGCTTGGAAACTGATCATGCGCTAGTGCTTGCATCGGTTTGTATGCGTTTCGGTGGCTCGTCTAGGACTAGAAAAACTCGAATTAACTCTGGTAAACTGGAAGACCCCGCTGTGCAATTGGGATATCAAAAGTAGCTTCGTCGATGAGTATTGGTCGCGATTGCAACAGATTATATTTTCAGCGGGTTTATCCAGTTGCGATCTTGTTCGTTACACAACTAAAAGGAGGGTCTCGGCCATCTCCGCGGAACTTCTCGACTATCGGCAGGCTATACCCGTCAGTGCGGACCACACTGAACTCCGTCGTTCTATTTCCAAACAACTGAGAGCGTGTCTTCGTCGTGATTGTGAATCCTGGTGGTCTAAACAGGCTAAGGAAATGGAAGTTGCCGCCTCTGCTGGTAATATCCGCAGGCTGATTTATCTCATCAGATCCAACGGACGCAAAGTTCAGGCGATCAGTCAGACCATCTGTGTTTCAGACGATACAATGTTCATCAACCTACTCAGACGCTTGAGTCGCTGAGCTGAGCACTTTGCTCTACAGTTTAATTACCCAACACAATCTCCGGTTACACATCCATTGCCACCATGTGATCCTTGCTCAGTCTGCATAGATCATCTAACTGAAGCAGAAATACTGAGAGAAATCCAGACTGTAACGCCACAAAGCTCCTGGACTTGACAGTCTTCCTCCCGCCTTATTCAAAGATGGGGAGAACTTAGTTGTCACCGAAGTTCTATCACTGTTAACAAAGGTCTGGAGCGATGAAAAAAGTTCCTAACTCATTGGGCCAATGTGTTGTGGTTCCGATCCACAAGAAGGGCTCTCGTAGTGAATTCACCAACTGCCGAGGAACCTCACTTATCTCTGTCGTCTCCAAGCATTTTTGTGTCCATTCTGCTGCGTAGGCTCTCAGTTACCCGCGAGAGTTTGTGTCATGAGGAACAGACTCGCTTTCGTTCATGTCGTGGTTGCATTGATCAAATTTTCACGTTGCGTCAAATTCTCGAACATAGTCATGTCCACCGAAGACCAACAATGGTGGTGTTTTGGGATATCCGAGCCGCTTTTGATGCAGTAGATAGGTCGTCACTGTGGAACTGTCTGCAACGGAACGGCATTCCAGACAAGTTTGTCATACTCCTGAAAGAGCTGTATAGTCACACCTATGGCAAAGTTAGAGCATATAGAAGAATTTCTTCTTCCTTTCTCGTTACCAGTGGAGTGCGCCAACGTTGTCCTATCTCGCCTTTTCTGTTCAACTTTGCCATTGTAGATGTCCTACATCGCGCACTGGAAGGATCCCAGAGCTGCGGCGTTGAGCTTCTACCCGAGAGTAGAGTCGTGGACCTAGACTATGCTGATGACATCGCTTTACTGGGGCGTGACTCGCAGATTGTTCAAAACATTCTGAACCTCTTAGCGATAGGGGTATCTAACTATGGTCTGTATTTTGCTTTATCCAAGTGTAAAGCTTTGCTCCAGGATTGGCAGGCTCCTGTGTCAACGCGCACCATTTCGGGCGTCAGGCTAGAGCTCGTTAACAGCGTTACTGACCTCGGGAGTTGCATTAGAGTTGGTGGTGATATTGGCGATGAAATTTCAAAACGAATTGCCAAAGCTTGCTTTGCATTTACTAACCTGAGACACTTGTGTCGTCGTCGCGATGTCAGTCTCGAGCTCAAAGGTCGAGTGTACAATGCCACAGTCTGTGCTGTCCTACTGTATGGTTGCGAGACCTGGCCTGTTCCATCGGAAGATTTGAGACGACTGTCTACTTTCGACAGCCGCTGCTTGCGTTCCATTGCTCGCGTATGCTAGCAGTATCGTGTGAGCAACACGGAAGTTAGATGCATAATCATGGGAGCGGACAGTCCTGGTCTCCACAGCATAATCATCCAGCACCAATTGCTTTGGCTTGGTCACGTACTGCGCATGCCGACCCACCGCCTTCCACGCCGCGCATTATTTGCGCTTCATGGAGGCGAATAGAAAAAGAGCCGCGGCGGACAACCGATGGCCTGGAAAAGGAGTATGAAGATCCTAACTTCGTGTCTAGCGTCAGTTGGATCTGTGCGTCTTCCAGGCTGGGGACCACATGAAACCGATTCCCAATGGTTGGAACTTTTGGAGGATATGGCCCGCAATAGGAGTCAGTGGCGTCAATACTGTTCTACCATCTCTTCATCCTGTGCTTTTTAATGTTGTACAAAACATGAAAACAGAAAAAACTCAAAACGGCGTGTGTGCAACTGAAAAAAAACATTTTTCTGACGTTTTACTCTCTGGTTGGACATTACTTTCTCCTTTCCATACCACCATGGTTCAGATGGCATAGTTGCTTATTCACAGACTTGTGAATAAATAATAATAATTCTAAACCACGAACAGCAAGTTAACTATATGGAAAAGCAAAATGTATTCCTCACACTGAAGCTAACCAGTCTTAAGTAGATGTCAGTTTCATGACATTGGGTAGAAAAATATGATAATCGTTCAAGCTTCTAATACATTGATCAAGCTGTTCGAATTGTATTCGAGAAGGTCTGGACAAGGTATACTGATGTCTGATTGTCTGCAACTAATTGTCTTTTGGCTAAACATTTGACAATTAGTTATGCTTAACTTATTCTCATGCCCACACATGAACTGACGGTGACCGCAGGTGTTTCCAATAGTTCGAATTCGTAATGGCTGCAAAGGATCACAAATGAAAGTATATGTTGCGCAGCTTACATAGATCCTGGAAACCTGTGCGGATATCACCTGACTATGTCTGTCATACTGGCACCAAGCTGAGGTTGATGTTGCATTCATGATGCTTCTTCACCGCAGTTGGGCTAAACAAACTTACACTGAAACTAGGTCTTTTTAGGCTGCGCAAATTTCATTCCACTTTAATTGGTTCGTTCTGCCTACCTGAATAGGCTTTTATTAACTTGTGCACGTTGCTTACGCTAATTGCGCTTGTTTTCGTTAAATTTATTGCGTTTGTAGCAGTTGTCGAGTAATTTGTGGGCTTTTGGTACTCGTCGCTTCTTCATTGATAACTAACTTACTTCATACTCTAATTTAGCGCAGAGTTATGTTTGCATAGCCGTATGCTTTAACAGACATACCTTTTTGATAATATTACTTCAAGTGATTGGCTGTTGCTTGATATCTTCGGTGTGGCAGTGCTTGACGTGCATGTTGACCAGGTGCCTACCCATCTGTTAACAACCACCTCGTTCATATTGGCTCCAGGAGATAGTTGGTCGTTGCTGGAGCAGACGGGGTGCACGGTCCTTGTGGCCGTGCTAGGATAAAAGAGTGGTTCCATGCACTCAGTGTGGAGGGTACTACGGGCCACCCACCGCTTGGTTCCCCCAAATACAGCGTGCTTGTGTTTGCCTGTGAAGGAGTGTGGACAGGCTGCGTTGATGAAACGTGGCTCCCATCCACATGCCTCCCGGTCTTATTCCTTCGGGTTTACACTGGATATGGGGTGTGTGGTTGGAACTGTAAGTGGTGCAGCGCAAGTCACCCATGGTCTCTCTGCAGATGCAGGCTTTCTGTGGTTGTCCCTGTGGAGGCCACAATGACAGGCAAATCCGAAACCGGATGCCGCCAACCATACCTGTCATGTTGTCATCAAGCGTCTATTTTAGGTAACGGGTTAACACTAGTAACGTACTGGTAGTCAGAACTCATTCGGTTTAGGTAAAATAGTCACTACTTGGAAGCCTTCCGGCTTCGTGTAATTCGCAAACTAGTGATAAGGTCAGCTGGAGAGCGTAGCGCGAACATGGTGTAGGTTCCTAGTCGATTGAGCAACGATCACAGCACCGAGCGAGCAACATGAAGACGCACGCAACAGACCTAGGCGACAACGCGAAAGCAGATTCGAGGAAAAGTCCATAGCTTTACTTAGTTAAAACAAACTTTAGCGTAAAACATGCGAACAGCCGTAAACATGTACATTTGTAACGATGAAATATACAGGCGCCACTGAACTCCTCCTTAGAGCGTGAGTTGAAGGGGTGAACATTCGATGGACTCTAACTTTCGCAAATCACAAGAAGAGAAGAATAAAGTGCTGTACATCCGGAGGGCGTACGCTTAGGTATACCGGGATTTGCGACATATGTGGACGGTGATGAGGAAAAACACTGGGGTCACACATCGGCTGAGTGGAAGAGGTAGATTGTAGTGGAGTCTGTTCAGAAACACAGGTATCTCTTGATTGTTGAGACGATTGTAGTTCGACATAGACCGGCTTTAAGCGATTAATGCTAACAGAATCCTTGCAATCATTCTTGACCAACACGAAATATTTCTCCTTACCGACTAGGCGACTTCAACGGTTTACCGACTTTGTCGACCCGCATGGAGAAAAACTGCCAGGTGTGTAAGTTAACGTGAATCCATTGACTTCGTGAGTTAAGTCGAGGTAGCGTTCGACGAACGACTGCACAGTGTTGTTTCAAGTGTGTAACATAGCTAGTTGAGTTCACTTCGGCGGTGACTCTTGAATTCATTGCGATTTCACCGGGAAGTCTAAGCGTTGTGCCGAGGAGAATGATCGGTAGACGCTCGGACCACTGAGCTTTCGACTGCGTAGCAGTAAGCACAACCTTGAGCTGTCGGTGGAAACATTCGCATAACCCGTTTGCAGCAGGGTGGCAAGCCATTGTGCGTGGATGTGAACAACAGAAAATGCGGTTTTTGTCAGGGAACAAGGCGGAGCTGAACTGAGACCCCCCTATCCTTGGTGACCGTGTCAGGCATGCCAAACACGGATTTCCACGTTCCGATGAACGTTTTGTCGGCTGTTTAGGCTGAAACATCCCGTAGTAGCACTGCGTGGGGCCAACGTGTGAAACGTGCAACACATGTCAACAAATAGGTAAAACCGTTGTATGGATGAAGTGGTCCAAAGTTGTCGAGGTGGAAATGTTTGAAATCAGGCGACGAGAATGTGCCGGGAACGGTAGTGGTGTGGCGCTGGATCTTACTGTTCTGACAGGTGCTCCAGTGTTTTACCCACGGTCTTTTATCCAAGCGCATGTTTTGCTAAGTGTGAAGATCAGTTATCGGCTTGGTAGTAGCGCGTGTGTTCGAGTGTTAGATCCTGTGCAAATTATCATATGCAACTCGTCGATACTGCTGCGGGTCGAATAGTCGAGGTTTGCTAGTATATGTACCACAGTAAATGCTGGAATCCGAGTTAGGAAGAGACAGGGCAGACAGTTTAATGGACTGCTTCAATCTCAGCTACTGGAAGTGGGGGCTTTCTTGTTTATCAGCGGCAATGTCTTCAGGGTTAATCTGCTGGCGTGAAAGTTGGTGCAGTTCAACATGGGACATCTCATCAGCAACGGCTTCATCAAGCTTCGCAGGAGACAGTTGAAATCCCATCATCGAACCCAGGGCCACGAGTCAACGTGAAATGCGTACACTCCATTTAAGCTCACCCCAGACATAATGCCGTACCTACCGTCTCAAGACGCACTGACCACAGCTGAGCTCCCTGCAGGACACAACCACTGTGCAGCAACCCGTTTCGCGCCCTGCTCCATAGTTTTGCTTTACCATGCTCTCTTACTGAGTTAAAGCTTCGAAGATTTTGAAGGTACTTTGAGTACCCGCGCTGTCTGGAATGTGAAACGCAAAATCACTTAAGGCAAGGTCTTACTTTGAAGCACGCCTTTGGCTGACTCAGTAAACAAGCACTTGTCATCGGCCAGTCGTTCGTGTCTGGAACTCTGTGCAGTCGTGCGAGGTTCCGTTTTTCTTCTCCAGTCTTGGCTTGCTTGTACGAGGTCTGGCGGCTTGGTACCTTAGGCTATCCGAACCAAATTCCCTGGGCTACATTTTGTGGGACTTTTATCTTTTAAAACTCTTTCCACTTTTCCAAACTAGAGTCGTAGCAACTAGGATTTGTTACAACAATAACCCATCACATCACAGCTCCAGTTAAGTCCATCAACTGGTGTATCTTGAGAGAATAACAGACTTGGGCACCGTATCTCCGGAAGGATGTTGTTTGCACAGAAATGGTCCAAAAATTGGCGACAAGGATTTCTGAGGACCAGCGTGGGAAATCACATGGTAAACGGCTTAATAGCCTTGGACTGTTTTTTTTATGGAACAGTGCATATTAAGAGATGATCTGATAGATATGTTTAAAATTATGAAGGGTCTTAGTGGTATCTGTCTGAACCAGCTGCATTCGACTGCCTGCGAGGGCATGAAATAAATAAAGTTTAAACCTCAGAAGTCCAAGTTCTAAATTAGGTCCAAATGCTTTGCGAATAGTGTACATTATAGATGGAGCAATCTTCATTCTACGTTGACTGCAACCACCACTGTAGAAGGCTACAAAAAGGCTTAGATAAGTGTTGTTCAGGGCATTTCCAGGGATCTTTTAAACTTTACTGACATTTGTCACAGAACTCATCGTCCGTAAGCCAAGAAGTACACAGGTTGCTCTTATTCTTGCTTCACCTCTATTGCAGGGGCAACAGAAGCAACACGAACGTTGAAGTACCGGGGACCCTGGTGTGCTTGCCGGTACAAGAAACAGACGATCGTTAAGCGTTGGCCTATTTCGTTCTTGGAATCTAACTTGACTTGATCTGAAACTCCCAAAACCTAATTACGTCAAGGCTCAAAGAACAGATTTTGTGGCGCCAAACTTTGCTTAATAAAAATCGAGAATTCGAAAATATATATGTGCGTTACTTGTAGTACTGAGAAAGCGTAGAACGTAGGCAGGTCTGCACGGTTGTCAATAGTTTGTGTATATGCAGGGATGCAACAAAGTTGTAGTTGGGATTCTCACTGTCTTTACATACGAGTTCACAGGCAGTCCAGTTGTTTGGTTGCGGTGTAGGTTGGGGAACATGATGACGGCGAGTTCAAGAAACGGAAGGCTCATGAAAAGAGGCGAGTTTATTGCAGACCTCAACCAAATATATACGAATAATACACAATCGGGTAAAAAATGAGCATCATAGATAACTTGGTAAAAGGAAACTTATTTGTGAGCAACAAAATCGCTACTCCTAGAGCGATAGTATTCAGATGATAAAAGAAGGTGGACGCTAAAAATAAATAAATAGTTTATTCTCGTCATTGCGAGGTACACTATCAAGGACGTGATCATGGTTATACAGACATGTATGATCGGCAATTGTGCAAATTAGCATATTTTGACGAATCACATAGGATTGTATGTGTCTGTTGACATGTAAAAGTATGTTTATACCTGTATTTGGAAGTAGCCATGTTGCGTGATTAGGTAAATGTGACTCTGTGTGTGGTTTTGTTCGTTGGGTTCGCCATCAAAGGGGGAAATCAATGGAACGCTTCGAATCGGATGACTTTCGTGATGTGTGAATGATCCCCCGGAAAAGGGAAGAGGCAGTGACTTTATTTAGTGGCGAGGCACATCCGCCACGTCACAGTGTTGTTAAACGGATATCTGTGCTTTTTATAGGGAGAACGCTTGCCAGGCGAAATCCCACCACATCCTGTAACACTGCCGCCGAAGCATTTGCTGGAACGGGATTTACCCGAACCACCCAGCTGGTACCACGGGGAGGTTGTTCGGCTAGCTAGCCTGTTCGGGTTCTTGCGAATCCTCAAAGTTTCAGCTGCGTTACTCAAATAATGGGAAGCGGCATGTACAGAGGTAGGGTGAGATGCCTAAACGTTCCTAAAACTTGTTGTCAGATGTTCTCTTAGCAAGCCACATTCCAGTGAACTCTTCCGTCAGCGACGCGTTTTACTTGAGAGGTCATTGGCGGAAAGACAGAAGCGGAAATCCAGCCCTAGTGCGTCACGTCAAAATGAGATGAAGAAACTGGTACTGATTCATGGTGTGGCAGAATTGAAGCGTAACGATAGCAGTGAACAACAGAATCACCACATCGAAGAATGGAGGTACATCGCATAGCACTAAGGCATGCAATATGTCGTGACTTTTGTTCTCACCCCTATAGTTGCCTCCATAAACTACCAAGGCATCGGTCCACAAATTTTGAAAGTTACCTTGGCTGCGCACGAAATGGTATCGGTGGCAATCCAAGCATGGCATGACGACAGGAAATTTGGGCCACCAGAAGTACGGTTAAGACCATTCCTTTAATTAGTACAAACCTCAGATACAGATGAGCCAGTCTCGGTTGTACCTACCTCAGATCAGCCAACCGTGAAAACGACGGCTTTAAAAAACTTCAGCAGACCGGCAATATTTGTGCCGGTCATTCACAGCGAACCGAGCTACTAATGCGTCAACAAATACAATGGTGCTACACCAACACTCAGGGGTTGTATTCTAAGCTCTCGGAACTGCGCCGTCAAGATAAAACAACAACTTAGGACCTCATAGCAGTGACTGCAACTTGGCTTTCAAAAGACATACTTGATCCAGAGATTAACTCAGTGCGATGTCGGTCATTCTATATGATCGTCCATCTCGTGCTGTCGGTGTTGCCCTCTAACATCGTGATTATTTGAATTGTGAGGCCCTTACCGAAAATTGCCTTGTTATTCCCGACGCACTATTTTGCCGACTGCACCTAGCAGGTTGAGATGTTGGTTCACAGAAGACGCGTGATGCTTGCCTGTTAGCAGTTATCTAAAAGCCTCCGAACTCGTCAGCAGACAGCGATGACATTAGGTTAAAGGCCCTCCGATATGATTTTTCACCAAAGTACTCTTACTATCTTATAATGGGTGACTTTAATGTTCCTTTAATAGCATTAATGTCCCCTAAGGGGCCATCACATAAATCGAAGCCCCTGAATTCATGGATTTGGCAGTTTGGTATAATCATGTGCATCGACCAACCAGACACCGCGGTTTAAACAATCCATCACTCTTGGACTTAATCCTGAGTAATGAAGAATTCATGGTTGAGTCAGTGGCGTACGATCCTCCACTGGGCCGTAGCGACCATTCAGTTCTGACGTTTGGTTATGTGTGTTATGCCAGTATTGTTGATAAAGAAAGAGGGACACAAAGAACTATTACGGACTATTTTAACCAGAACAATTTAACAGCAACCGCTGACTGAGACCTACAGACGCACTTTTTAACGAATGACGCAAGGAATGAATTGAAAGATATAGATGAACTGGGTCATACAATCTGCATCGAAGCTTGTACCATTACAAGCATCGCACCGGACCAGTAGTTGGATCCGCAGTATAACACGTAACTGGATCAACAGAAGAGACGAGATCTGGAGGCAACATTCGCTAAGCCCATGTGATAACACATGACAGAATTACAAAACATTAAGAAAATACTGCACGTCGCTCATTCGAGTCGATAAGTACAAATGACAGGAGACCATAATGTTGAAACTTACGAGTAAGACCAAACTACTATACAGGTGTGTGAATGGCAAAATAAAGGTTAAGCCCGGAGTACCACCACTCAAGATGGCCAGTGGCCTAACTACTACTGCTGTGGATGCCGCGAACGCTCTAGTCCTGCAGTTTGGCAGTAAGGAACCAGGTCCCCACGGAACCCTACAAAATGCCACCTCGTGACGGTGCGTAGCAGCTTCACCAACACATATATTTTGGGGCAACTCGTCTTGCAATCTGTGACTAGTGTACGCGACTTATTTATAATCGTGCAAGCAAATCTTGGCAATTCGGTCCAATGTTCGAAAACAGCAAGTGTGCCGAACATGAACTTGAGAATTTTGAGGCGAGCTCTCGGCAACTTTGAGCGACGGTTAGTACCAGTGCTGATTAACTCCTATATTCGCCCTACGTTGAATATGCAATTCAGGCCTGGTGTCCATGATAAAACGAAACATTCGCCTATTGGAACAAACCCAAAAA
This sequence comes from Dicrocoelium dendriticum, assembly GCA_944474145.2. NCBI lineage: Eukaryota > Metazoa > Platyhelminthes > Trematoda > Plagiorchiida > Dicrocoeliidae > Dicrocoelium > Dicrocoelium dendriticum. Next base: position 4,840,447 of record OX104068.1, on the reverse strand, counting down.
GAGCCACAAAGACAACGCGTGGACTATCCGGTCTAAGTTATAAACTACGTCTCCGCGTACTTGGTATGTTCTCCTCAGAATACCGACGGCTTCGCGGAGATCTTATTTTCACATACCGGATACTAACTGAAAGCGAGCATCCATGTACATCACTGATGACCCTAGCCCTTTAGACACAAATCCGAGGCAACCACCTGAAACTAATGACGCAATACTCCCGTTTGAATTGTAGAGAGTAATTTTACTCACTTAGAATCTGTTCTCACTGGAATGTATTACCAAGATATTTGATGAACGCACCAGACATGAAGATATTCGGAAGACTTAGGGTTTCATCTTAGTGATAAACGCTACCCAACAGTTTGACAAAGTGCAATTGTTTAACCACTGATTCTTCACGTTTGACGTTGGAACATTTTGCTTTTAATTTTCCTTTGCGTATCCATCCTGTAGGTCTTGTAAAGTTGTGCTTTTATGCGATCATGCCCTATTGAACTATATAACCTGTTCACGCAAAATGCGTATTATCAAATGGCTTAGAGATTAGGTGGACACAGTGAGTTTCTTTTCGTCATTATTTGTAGGTGGGGATTCAGGGTTAGCATAGATGTGTGATGGGAAGGTAATATTGGCATGAGTGGTGTAAAGCGTTGCCCTTCAATTAATTTCATTCAATATGGTGCAACTTACCATGTGAAAGGGAAAAGGAATACGAAAGTGCACTTTTCGTATGTTATTATTAGCTCAATAACGAAGTTCATAATCCCACTTACTCGAGAATGGGTGTGGCCAATTTTAAGGTCAGTCTGGTGCAAGAAAACCATTATCCGGCTTGACCGATAATCAGTGACCGCAAAGTGCCGGTTTAATCCGGCTTATCGTGGCAACGTCGGTAATGCATGGCAAGGGAGTTGGATTGGGACAACAATTTGTTTACTGATTACTGGTTAGAAGCAGCGAGTAGAGCTTGCTCTGTGTAGCTGCATCCGTCGTCACTCATGGACAAATACCCGTTATATTGTATTCCATTCCAATATATTTTGCGTCGCAATGTGCTCGTCTAGGAAGTTCTTAAATTCCGACACTGACTTTGCCTCAACTACGTGCTGCGACAGGTCGTTTCATACATTCACCACTCTATGTTCGAAACTGAGTTGGTGAGCGACCCGTTTCAAATCCGGTGCTACAAGCTTATACCCGTGTCCTCGTGTGCTGTTTGGTATACGCAGATGAAGCAGTGATCTCAACATAGGGTGATCACCCAGATGTAATATCCGGTGAGTCATGATGCGGTCAACCCTCAGACGACGATAAGCTAGGGTGTACAGCCGTAGTTTCTCACACCGTTCTTCGTACGGCACACCTCATAAGTTGGGAATCATTCTGGTGGCTACATGCTGCACTCAGCTCAATCTTTTCTACCTCGCCCCGAGTGATAGGACAATACGCGGGAGAGCCATACTCTAGCATTGGTCGTATTATTGAGATGAAGAGGCGAGTGGCAATCTCTTCGGACCAAGTGCTGAAGCTGCGCCTGAGCGCCCAAAGCATACGAAGACTGTTTTGGTAAGGCCTATTCGTGTTGTCCATGGAATTTAGGTCGCAGCATGAGAGTACACCGAGGTCTCGCACGAAAGGCGCGGGATGCAACGGTTGACCAGCCACCGTGTATGTTTGACTGTACTCACACTTACCCAGCCTCATGAATTTCGGCTTGATCGGGTTGATCGGAAGGTTGACCTCTGCAGACCACGTGGAGAGGCTGTCGAGTTCTTGCTGAAGCAGGTCACAAGCATTGGGTGTGTGGATTACTCTCCGCACCTTCAAGTCAAAGTGACGACAGTCTCGTAATCTGTGTTCAGTAACTACATGCATTTTGAAGAGGAATGTAACAAGTGGACACGTAGGTTGAGCTACGAGTGTTTACCAAGCGTTCTCACTTTGAATCCCCGTTAGTACAAAGTTTCCATTTGTAGCGGTCGGTGGCCCATCGACTGTGTCTGCTTGATTAAACTCACAGTTAGTTAGAAATTGGCATTTATGATGAGCACTGTGGACTGAATGATCAACGCGGCTTACCGTTTTTCTTCCCGTATTTCATGACAGCTGATCGCTAGGCGTTAGACGACTTACATGTTTTACCGTGTGTGTCTGAGTTCGTAGTATCAGATATGGCTATTTACATATCGGAGTCAAGTGCGATACAGAGGGATTCGAAAATTATACCCATGAAATTGCTAAAACACTACGTTACGAAGAGCACTGTTTTCGATAAATCTCATCAGGTGTTTACAATTACAAAAACGGAAACTTGAAAAAGAATAAGCAATTGAAGAGCGATAGCAGTTGGTGAATCAGGAACACGGTATAAACTGAGCTTTCCTAATCGATGAATTGTTTGATCTGCTCAAGCAGCGGCTACCACAGTACACGTAGGCAGATCTAGACACACGCATACGCTGACGATACATAGCACGTGATTTTCGGGTGGCAGTCCGTAACATCATTTCCTAAGCCCATCAGTGTAGTGTTTTGATACAACAAAACACACTTTGAAATCATCATAATTTGGTGTCCACATTCGACTAGATGTAAACTGAGCAAAGCAACCGGTGTGGCTAAATTTCACTTGATTAAAGTGGAACATAGTTACCATATCACTATTTCAGATACTGGGGTGTTAGTCTAACAAGAAATTCTTTATTTGCAGCAGTCGGGTATGGCTCTTATTCCGGGCCTCTAGATGAATTCCGCAGGCACTCGTTAAGCGTCGAGTCCTTGTACAGAGACAACCGGATGAAATAGTCGATTTTTCAGGCTGATGGTTCAACCCCTAGTACATTCGAATTTGTGACGAATTGTTGGTTAAATCTTTCTTGACTTACCAATTCAGTGGGTCGCTACAAAACGGACAAGTTCTAAGTATTTCGTGACAAGTATGGTTGGCTCTAATAGGCATGCCAAAACACAACTGATAAGCCACTATCTAGCTGTCTAACTAGATCAGTAAAGAGAAGTCACTTCATCTCGTTTGACGCAATTAACATTTTTTGGTGGAAAGCACAACCCATGATAATCTGTTACTTGTATATTCCCTTTTCTTCTCCTGTATCATTCCTGGGGTTGAACCCCATAGAAGGAACAATCACCGGACCTTGATAGCAATTAAATAAATAAATAAGTTGTATATTCCGCGACGATTCGAGAGGCTGTTCTCTAGAAGGAACAGATCAAAGAATGCCACAACCTTTCCATGACATTACATTAATACTTTTTCAGAAGTAAACATGGGCGCAATTGCAAATTAGGTAACACAAAGTAATCAGAATCGTTCTGCTATTGTTTCCTGCCATTGAACCAGGATTCTTCACAATCACATGACAGATGTTGGGGCCGAGAATATATGAAATGAAATGGAAGGGACTGTTGTCCGAAAAGTTATGTATTTTTTTCGCAAGTTGAGGCACTATCGATACCGTTTTCGAAAGCGTTATCTAGGGACTGTGATGTCCCGAACATATTAACCACTTTTCGACGGTTAACTACTTACTAATTGCAAGCTTAAAATGGCAAAGTGTATGGCATGTTCTGCTATTACTTGGAAGTTTGTTCCAAATCTTTGAGTATTGGGTTAGAAAGAAACGTTCTCTGATTCTCAAAGTAAATTTTGGAATCATGACCTTTTTGTTACCAATTGGATATCTGCTGTTTAGAGATATGTGAATACCGTTATCAAGACTGCGAATTCGACTGTTTATGATTCTGTAAAGAAAACATTGGCTCAGCTTCTTTCCCCCAAGCCAAACTAGACCAAATCCAGGTTAATCACGTCGCTCTCTCTATGTCAAGTTTGAGAAATATCCACATAGCTTTCTAGTGAAGCATCTCTGGACCCTCTTAGGAGCATGCTGGTCAGAATTTCGCAGATTAGACTGGACCACTGAACATTATTCCATACATGACAATACATATCTTCTGTAAAGTGATATGCGAGATTCCGTTAGGTAAGAATGATGGCAGAGATAACCGATTGTCTTCATGGCCTTCGAAACTTGAAAGTCACAATGTTCAGAAAAGTTAAACCTGACTGAATATCGCACGCCCAAGTCGCGAACTGCCCTGAATTGCGAGATAAATGGGCCTTGTAGTACTAAACTTTCCGGAGGTACTTGGCATTTGTACGACGAAATATTACACTTGTCCACGGCAAATGACAGCTGACACACTTCACTCTAGGAGTCAAGGGAAGATAGGTCATCCTGAGACGTGCGGCTTCCTGGGTATTTACACGTGGTTGCGATTAGACAACTTTAATGTCATCAGTAAAAACAATTGCAATACCATTTCTTATACTTGGGAACATATCGTTAATATCCGTTAGAAAAAGAAGAGGACCAGGAATAATCCCTTGAATCACTCCACTAGTGATTGCTTTCTGTTTAGAGAAATCGTCGCCGGTGCGCACCATCATCAGCCTCATCATTATACACGTTAGCTGCAGGTGGAAAACACCTCAGCTATTGGGCCGCAATACAAAAGACAGGAAAAGGAAAACAGTGGCACGCCGGCTGAGTCCCCAGTAACGGATGGACATCGTTCCGGAGAGCTAACAGTTAGCTATCCTGCGATAAAAAGAGAGTCATATTATGCCTAACGAGTGAGATCGTGATTGGAAGGGGTGCTAAACAGGAGGGGGATGGACAAAGGAACTCACAACACAAACGCCATTGGGGTCGGCTCCTAGCCATATCAGCAAGTGTGTCCAACCAAACGTGTTCATCGTCCTTAGGACCCCAGCCAGGCAGTCGGGATGCACCAACCGGCGCCAACTTCGAAGTGAGGGTTTTCATTTCTCTCGACCAAGTCATCACTTGGCCTCCCCTCCTCCTCTTCCAACCGTACCCACAACGCGTAAACAATGCACGTCGTGGGAGTCGGTGTGCTGGCATGCGCAACACGTGGCCCAGCCATCGGAGCCTGGTGCGTGATATAATGGTGCTGAGCGGTTCAATCGCTCTTCCTGCACCAAATACGCGACGCCGAACACGCTCATTGCTCACGCGGTGTTCCCACTAGGTATGAGATAAACTGCGAAGGCAGCGATGATCGAATATGACGAACCACTTTGTGTCTGTCGACTTGACGGGCCAGGTTTCACAACCATATAGAAGTGTTGAACGGATGGCTGCGTTATAAACTCTGCCCTTCAGAGCGAGTGTAATGTCGCGTCTGCGCCACAGGTGGCGGAGATTGGCAAAAGCATCTCGAGCTTTTGCTATACGGTTCGTAACCTCATCTTCAATCCCATGGGTGCCCAGGTACTTGAATTCCTGAACTACTTCTAACAGATCACAACAAAGAGTTAGCGTAGGGTTGGGTCGCTGCCAATCTTGGAGAATTGCTTTGCATTTCGATGGAGCATCACTTGCTGTCTGCCAATAAGATAAGAAGACAGCCAAGAAAACATGGGTTCTCCAATGCCTATAGCCTTCAGATTGTTCAGTAAGCTTCTGTGAGGCACTCTATCAAGGACTGTTTGTATATCCAGGAATAGGATTACAACACTGTTTCCGTTGTCCATTGTAGCCGTTTTGTGGTTTAAAATGTCAATCTAGCATGTTGCGCAGGATCGACCTTGCATGAAACCGCGTTGCGAATTGCTGCTGATGTTATCTTTGTTCAACAATACAAATAGTTCAGCTTTCACTATTCTTTCCATTATCCTAGATAGGATGGGTGTATGACTGATGGGATGAAATTTTTTAACCTTTTGGGGAGCGCCATTTTTCTGGCGCGGGATAACGACAGAAGCTTTCCATTGAGTAGGGTATACTCCATTGTTAAAAGAGAGTGTAAAGAGGTTGAGCAAAAGGAGAAGGAAGTCCCTACCACTGCATTTTATTCATCAAAGAGGACCCCATCAGGGCCTGCGCAAGTTGAGGAGCATCACTGTGAGACTTGATCAGTGATTTTCTCTATAATGTATTCCACTCTGCATAGACTTCCATTGTTTTGCGTCATGATAAGTGCTGGTATGTCTGATGATTCATTGACCATTGATGGGGTAAAATAAGCACTGCAAGCTTCGCATATACCGCCTGGTGCGTCGTATTAGGTTCCATCAGGCCTGGCGATAAAATTGCAGTTGTTGCTGCAACGCGAACCCCAGGCAAGAAATAGTTTGGCTACCTCACCTGTTTTACTACGCTGTTCAGAGCATTATACTGTTCTAGAATGAGAGTTTTCTCATTTTGATGCTTTTATTCTTCGACGAGATTGGACTGCTGTAGTAATAGCGCAAAGTCAGCAGTTAATCTGAATTTCTGCCGAATCTTATGGAGCTTTCGTGCTGCCTTCAACGCCTTGCGATCGGATTTATGTTTAGTTTGGTAAGCACAGTTTAGTGGTACTGCTGATTCGATGCAGAAGCCAACTAAAGTATAAAACTGGTCCGTCGTTTTTTGAGGATGTGGAGAGAGAAAGAAATTATTCCACTTCATCGCACGAACCAAGTTCTTGAAAGAGTTCCAGTTGACGGAACTGAACAGACGATAATTCATTGTGTTCTGTACATCGGCCATGCGTAGTCATAGGCGGCATTTGATCACGCGATGATCGCTCCCAGGAAATTCATCAAGAACGTTAATACTGATTGCAAGTATGCCCAATGAAACAAAGGAGATCCAGAGTACTTTCACGTCTGGTAGATTGGCAGACGTGTTGCTGCCAACCATTCATTTGGATACAGGGGATAAGATTTTGGTATTCAAAGGAGCGGTTCTCATGGGCCATGCAATCGAAGGCAGATTGAAATCACTTCCAATAATCTTTTGTAAAAATGGTAGGTTAGCGGCGCATTCAAATGCAAGCGTCAAAAAGTTTAGGTCTTCTTGGCTGCAGTTTGGCGGGCTGTACATGCATCCCATAAGCAGCTGCTGCTGGTTGACAGACATCGTAAGCCAGAATGATTCCTGAACATTGTTCAGCACAAGGTTCTCGAATGTTGCTTCTGCGAGCAACTTTTTCAGATAAATTGTGCAGCCACCACCTCGATGACCAGTCCGGTTTCTCATAAACTTGTCATTTCCGAAAATAGTTAGCTGATTGTCAGACATGTCTTCATGGCACCAAGATTCAGTAATAAATATTATATTAGGATTATTCACCAAAACAAATGAGCGTGGTGCGTGGGTCTTAGAGTGATGAGAACGAGTGTTTGTCAAAAATACTGAGATGGATATGAGACGTGAGGAAGATTGTTTATGCTGTGGTATAAACACTGGGGTTTCAAGCCTTGTGCCTGGACCGAGGCTAGAAATTGTTGAAAAATTGCGTGTACTGCCAACGGTGGAAAGGGATTTGGAGGTGGCTACAGCGGAGGAGATTGCGACTGAGTACGGCCGTCTAGAAAATGGTTCATGAATGTTGTACTAGCATGTGTGAGCTGGCGAATTAAATTGTGTCCTCGGCATTATGTAACTAATAGGCTTTAGATTAGGTAACGCATTGATAGAAGTCAGTGAGTTGATGTCATTTCCATGCATTGGTAAAATCCGCTTGCTTACGCTGGATCTACAAAGCTTCCTTATACGCGGTGGAGGCACACTGGTGTCAATCCCTACCCCAGCATCAGCGTAATCCGTGTGGTTCGTTGATGGAATCGGAAAGTCTTGGTACCCAGTTACACCGTGTGTAAGGTGCAAAGATGGCGGCACGTGTCCCATAACTTTGTAACCAATGGATGCACGTCTATCCAAACAATATATATATATATATATATACATATATATATATATATATATCTGGTATGTTTCTGGGTGATTCGAGTTGCAACCCAACTATGTGGTCTGATTAATGTGTAAAACAAGGTGGCAAAAAAACAATCCATTTGTTCACGCTTTTTACAACGGATCCAAAAAGGTAGTAAAGTAATTGGCAGGATTAAGGTAGTAAAGAAATTTAAAAAAACCACGAGCAGTAACATATGCAGATTCAAACACATGTCTAGTTACAGTAATACGGCCACTCGTGGAACCGTCGCCAGGGGACCTGCATCAATGCAAGGTATTCCCTCGAAAGCTTTCGCCCGCACTTCCATGCTATATCTGGCCGTGTGCCGGTGTGGCATAGTAGCATATGAGCCAGCACCTGTTTATCTTAAGTTGTGTTCTTTTTAGGGCTGCTTTTATACAAGTATTATGAGCGATGAAGCGTCAGCCCAGTCCGTCATGCGGATCATTGAAATATGGCATTTTTATACGTCAATCGATTTGTGGCAATGTGCCTTGCGTAGATAAAATCTTTTATAATCTGGAAGCTATAATCCGTCACCACAAGAGATCAGCTCAGTCGTGACCAACAATGAAATAAGAAGAATCTTGTGAAAGAGGCACTATATCGTTAATGTCAAAAATAGGCAAGTATGTTTTTTACACCGGCGTAAAAGTTGATCGAGCCGATCATACGATAAAACTGTGTGGCTTGACAGCCGGCGACGGATAACTGTACGAGTTGCCCATAGGCGAAATTCAAACAAGGAATGTTATCGCCTTCACTGAATGCAAGTGTATGTTTCGGGACTGTTAACTCCGGAACAGAATAGGAAATGATTAGCATTGCAGAACAAATGTAGCGAAGGGGATTGCTGAACAATATTATGAATTAATCAATTTATGGAGCAAAGTACGAAAATAGTTCCTGACGCCACACAAGTAAATAATTCTGCTTTCGGTTTTAAACAGAAGACAGTTGGTATGAATCAAGTTTGAAAGAGTAAAACCGCATAGGGGGTAGCATTAAAGAATAGCATAAGAAGCGGTTTGCAGCAGCTCCTCCTAGATGATCATGTTTTCTCTAGTGCATTCGAGTCGATATTCTCCGGTATCATATATGATCCGGCCATTCTTCATACAGCTTTTCATCATCAAGTTGAATTTTTAAGATCCATTTCATTCTGCGCGTTGACAGATAAACCTTTATCATTTTCTTAAATATGCAAAAATGTTCAATACATCTAATCTCTTTTAGCATCATATTCGGTATGGAGCCATAGCAATTTCTCTTTAAGCTGGTCTTGAATTTAGGTAAATAGAATATACATTCACTATCTCGCAGTTCACAACTGGTATTTTCCCGAAATTGCAATTGATAGGTTCCAACGTATGCTTTCCGTCACGGGAGTTTGTGGAGGAAGCACAGATTTAATTGCATTCTTCATAACGACAGATGTTCAAGATTCAACTGTTTGCACCTATCTCTGTTTGAAAGCGCGGTTGAATAGCCAAATATGTGCTTCGTAAAGGCACGTTGGACGTTTTCAATGGCCAGTTACGGAAAGTAACACAGCAATATTCAAGCAAAGGCCTGATACTGATTTTGAAAGCAAATGACGGTACAGAGTCGCCCATTGACGTTCGCGATAAATCTAGGTAGGCCGTCCTACTAGTATTGATCAATTTGACCGGATGCATCGATATTCTCGATGAGCTTGGACAGTGACCAGAGAAGACTTTAGGCGGAACATGACAGTACGAGGCTTGAGGTAGCAGTTTCGCATGCAATTAGGATTTAGCAGGTAGTGAAATTGTTATTCGCTGATCCACATTGTTGTCACTTCATATACAGGAACCAGTATTAGGAAACCCTATAGGACTGGATTGTAGTCGTTTTGGGTTTGGTCGGCTTATCATGCTTAGCCTTGAGACTGCGGCCTGATGCAGGTCCTGCAGTAACCAATTTTGCATCTGACGTTGATCTTAACTCTGAAGTGCGAGAATTACATGTTCTACCGGACACAACATCTAATGCAGCAGAGCGGCCCGCATATTCATGTGATTCCTTGTTAATTGCAAAAATCACTTGCTTATTCATCCCTATTTGCAGCAAGCAGAGTATTATTCTCAAATATGTAATGACCACTAAGTGGAGCAATATCAACTGGATTCAGGGCGCCAGATGGCTGTTTGATATTCAGGTTTATCTCAGACTTTCGCCTCCCTTTCTCTCATTGCAGCGGAGTTTTGTCCACCATAATTTTCAGACGTCTGAAACTCATATTAAGCACAATGAGATTGCAGGTTTGAATGAATTGTTTAGCAATAAGTTCATTTTGGTACTGGTAACGTATGGGACACGCGTAACACATTACATGTTTGCGTAGTCTGATGCAGCTGGGCCAACAAGATTGTATTCTGCACGCAGTGAGAAGCACTTCCTGAGCTGTTTTTAATGGTAAAATGTCTGGCACATTAAAAACCACTGCATTGCATGAACAGCGCACTCGAGTGTGTACTTTGGTCGAAATGGAGTCTATCAGTACACCGCACTTCGTGACGTTAATTTTATCAGTAGTTGAGGACGATTCAAATAAGACAGCTAGACTGCAAAGATTGCAATATCGAAGTGAGAATGTCAGCATTTAATGCAAGTTCAGCGTACGCATTTTCAGCTACGTATGGACATATTTCAGGTGTCTTTCGCAGGTCAGCATGTAGTCCATGGGAATTTCCCACAGCGCCACACTGCTTTGGGTATTTTCTTTACTACTGCTTCCAGCCGTTTTGCAGAGTATTTTAATTCGTTGTCTCAGCCTTTGTACTAACATGGAAGCATCCTGGCCTATAATACTTTTTCTCCTCGAGCATGTCCTTACTGTAGGTATGATAATCGAACCGAAGTAAAATACACTGACCTTGCAGCTATCACGCTCGTCTGACTGATGTACTCCGCCCTCAAAGCTGGAAACGTACATAATGATAACCAACCCACTGCGTCAGATAACGACACCACATTGACTGGCAGAAATGCGAATTCGGAAAGGCTTCCAGCGAAAAGCATCTTTGGGATAGGAGAATGTCATCAAGTAGTTAAAATCCGTCTGGCTTGCTCGCATTACCTGGAATGGTATCAACTGAAATGTGCAAGTATGTCCCAACAACAGGTACGTGAGCGAAATAGCTCCCAAGATGCATTTTGGTTATGTACTGCATGTTTGACCATCCCACTCATTAAGTACTTGTTTGTCCTAGCTCAGAATTGTTACCGGTTAATCACAGAAGCCGAGCAGAGGATCAATGATAAGATAACTTCAATGGAAGCCAGTATGCCCCACGGATGCTTAGCGGCTTCTAAGCAACAGCGTGGTACACAGTCCGCTTCAGCTGAACCGCAATCAGCCACGTCCCCATCTCCGTTATCTTCTCCAACTTTTGTAGAACGCCGGGCGATAACTGACCAAACCTACGAGAGTCAAACAGTACTCATGACAACGAAAATCAGGCACAACTCGAAACGTCTGGTTAAGCAAATTCTACTAGACATGACGTTTATCATTTATATGGGTGAAACCGTGGAACACCAACCCTAGTTACCTGCAACTCAAATGTCTCTTGTCAAAACAAACCAACCCGGAAACTTAATTACTCGTTCAGAGAGTGCAGCAAAGGTCAGTCTGGAGGCCGCCTTTGCAACGTCTTCTGTTGTAAACACTGTTAACGCGAATAGAGGGGCAAACAGTAAATAATCAACACTTGTTAGCAGGTCAGGACAAACTAGTACCCTACTTTGTAGAACAATGGAAAAGGCAGTCGACAATATTGCACGGACTGTTGTATGCTCAAATAGCCCGAATTGACCACCGTCACATAGCGTGGTAAGTTATCAGACAACCAAGACCAAAGGAACTCATTGTGCATGCAGATGAGTATCAAAGCCAAGTCCATAAACTTATTACGAGTAACTCGTCATACGAACTAGCCACACTATGGAGAACAGACTTATTCGGGTAAAACTAGAATCCTCCATGGACGTAGAAAACCTTTTGCTCTCCGCAAGCGCGCCAAAACACGGATCCTGTGAGATGCGCATCTACCCTGATGTCCTTTGGAGCGTACGACAATCAAAATAAACATCAAAGTGGGACACAGCAAGCAAGACCGACTAAACACAATCTTCATATATGGCGTGCCAGAACATCCTTCTAAAGATGTTCAAGAGACCGGAAAGCACGGTTCAGAACAGTTGCGGTTCATTCGTGAAACACTTCCTTCGCATAATATTGCGGAGCTATCACGCTCATGGATACTTCTCTCACAAAATTATAGAGGATGTGGCTTTAGGATCTTAAAACTTACAGTTCACTCAGAGCAAAAAGCAACGGATCTTTTGGATCGAGGGCTGAGAAATCGAGAAATTCGTCCTCCTGAATTTCGGTTGAGGGTCGCAGAAGCTTTGTAAAATACAAATATCAAAACACCTGAAGCAGCTAACCTACCGACGCTGATACAGTAGATTAACTTGACTGCTGCAATATTTGACACTGACGTAGGTCAAAGCGAAGATTGGGGCGCAACTTGGCTGAATCACGTTACAACGAGATATAATTATCCCGTCAAAAATCGAGTAACTGCCGACCTCCCATCGACCGGCATTCTCCCACACTTGACCCCTTCACCCCTCTGTGGGCTCCTGGATACCGAAAAACTGGCCTGCTTGTATACGAATGCTCAGGGTCATTTTAATTAACTAGCAGTACTGAAAGCTCGTCAAGCTTTCGGGTCATATGATGTCATTGATATCATCGAGACGTGGTTGCACACAGGAATGCTGGACGCTGAAGTTTCGCTATCGGGCATGTCACTGATCCGGAACGATAGGCTCACAAAAGGAGGAGGGGTAATCCTGTACTACCGAAGTGACTTACAGCTCGAAAGCTTGGAGGATTCAGACGCGCGTGCACCGACTCTCTTTGGTGTTGTTTGCAGTTAGAAGGCAGTGACGCTTACCTCATGGTCTTGGTGTACCGCCCCTGACTCTATACCAGAAGATGACTGCCACCTTACGGCTGCTTCAAGATGCAGTCTACTGCAACTATACGCTCACATACTTATCATGGGTGCTTTCAACGTACATTGGGTAGAAATTTCCGCCACGATCGGAGAACAAAGCAACGCAGATCTAAGGAGGTCACGTAATCACTGTTCCTCTTTACAATCGCATCACTTTCACACGGTTCAGAACAGGTAACAGGCCATCTGTGCTTCATCTTGTGCTTACCAACGAGGAGCATATGATTGATGTGTTAGTTGTAGACTGCTGGTTGGGTTGCAGTAAGCACGCACTCGTCAGTTTCAACCTGGTCTGCTATGCGGATATCTGAATGAGCACGATGTGACTGTGCGAACCACCACAAGCAACGATCGATCAGCCCAGCTCGTCAGCGTTACAAGTTGGTTGCTCCTTGACGAAGAATCCCTGGAGGTCGCCTGCCTCGAGTTCGTCAACATATTCAGTCAGCTGATTACAGAGACTTCAGAAAGAAGAGATTTCAATAAGTGTACATCAGTTCCTTTCGTTAGGAGCAGAACTCGAAAATGGATGACAGTACGCAACGCAGCATGTCGAGTGTACAGAGAAGGACTTGCCCACTGATGGGAGTGAGGTGGGACAAGGATTTCCTCCACGCAAGACAGCTGATGGCCCGAAAAGATCCTCTGTGGAAGCAGCAAACGTGCTGAAGTTGCAATGTGCCCGCACGTTTCAGAAGGTCTTACTACCAGGCGATCTTCCAAAGTTTGTCGTCTCTCCTCCAGGACTAAGGCACATCGCTTTTACCGCGGAGGCTGTACTGCAAAGGCGGACTTCTCTACGCAAACACAGTTCGCCGGGTGTCAATATCATCAGCCCAGAGGCACTGGAAGCAGCAGCAAGCCAACTGGCAGAACCTCGAGCTCAGTTTCTCCAGCGCTGCTTAGATCAGAACCAAGTTCCCGCCATGTAGAAGCTTGGAATTCACAAAGGTGGAAGCAGAACTGAGCCCTCCAACTACCGCCCAGTATCCCTTCCTTCTATACTCTCCAAGGTCATGGAATCCATAGTTGCCTATGCACTGGTGGGTTATCTGGAAATCTGTAATATCATCACGCCTGAGCAGCACGGTTTCTGTTGACAGCGGTCATGCACAACACCGATCATGTACGCAATAGTTGGACCGAGTTAGCTGACGCTGGAGAAGGCGATGATGTTATTTATTTGGAATTTTTTCCGTTTCGATAGTCTAGACCATCAGATACTACTATCCAAGTTCCAGCATTACGGGATCAGTGACCCCTTTATAAGCTGCATTGCCAATTTTATACTTCAACTGCAGTTAATGGTCAGAGTTTGGAGCTCTTTGTCGGACCTCATCCAAGTCGAGTGTGGTGTGCCACAAGGTTCAGTTCTAGGTCCACGTTTGTTTTTGGTGTTTATTAATGACCTTGCACAGGGAACCGTTTCAAACTTCCTAATGTTTGCCGAACATATCACGATTTGTCACAGGATCCAGGTGAACACCAACCAGAACCCGATTTATAGTGACGTAGATACGGTGTGTCAATGGTCAACTCAAAATTCACTGCGCTTCAACGTCAGTAAATGCAAGGTACTTTCCATCCGACATCAGAGCAGCGAACCATACCGGCTCGGAACGAATATACTACAACAACCAGCTGTTGAACGTGACTAGGGTGCCTTGGCTCAAGATGACTTGGGTTGATTCAGGCAATCCGAGAGGGCCTGCAAGACTGGAAACCAACACCTGGGGCTGTTGCGACGGGTATTTGAACAAACAAACTACTGCATATTTCGACAAATGCTCAGTGCGTATGTTCGCCCCCATGTCGATTACGCAATTCAAGCCTGGCATCCATGGCTGAAACGCGACCTCAGTGCACTGGAGCAGCCACAACATCGGGCATCTAAGATCGTAATTGGAATGTGTAATCCTTCGTACCAGAAGAGGCTGCAACGATTAGAGGTATTCAGTGAAAGCTATCGCAGACAACAAGGCGACCTGATTATGGCATATTTGATTCTGCGACTCAGCACCATTACAACGTTGAGGTGCCACTCATTTAAACCTGTTGTACAGCGTAGCTGTCTGGAGTGCCACAGAAATTTGTTTTCCATTCGTGTCTGGCGCCTGTGCAATGCTCTCCCAGAATTGGTCGTCTCTGCACCGACACTAACAGTATTGCAAAGACGGTTGGATGATACACTCATCCATTTACACTTTGTCACAGCGCTACTCCATCCTACACCTAGAGTTTACCATGAATGTATTTGATGTTAACTGCGGGTGCTATGAATCTAAGCGGATTGCAGGACTACGGAGGAGCAAACGATAAGTTCTTATTTTCATATTGGAAGTACTAACTGTTTTACTATCAATACTAACCTTATTGCTATTTCGATATGCCCACCAACAACCCAACGGGACTAATAAAGCAACGCTTCTTAACCCGTTCCAATTCATTGTTCATTAAAGCAAAATCAGAGGATCTACGACAATGGGTACTAGCTTCTGATCTGTAACAGAAAATTCAAGTCTAATATACTGCTGGTAACATTGGTAACTCCCGGAACCTGGGTGATTTAGTTAAAAACAAGAAGCACGCACCGCAGTGAACTATTTGGATCTCCGCCTCCGAGTTGCACACGACGTCACTTTGGGAACGCCAGATCTCCACCAGTTCCAAACCAGTTGTTGTTGTTGTCGCACCGTTCCAATGAGACACTGGTTAGCAGTCGGATCAGCACTGGGGTTCCTGATTTTCCTTGTGATAGGTCACAAGCGGTTGCAGGTGAATCCGGACAGAATTCGGAAAGTAGCACAGGCTATCGATCTGGTCAGAGCGCATCTTGATGTGGCACTAGTGGTTTGTGGCCGGTGGGTTGATTTTAGGTGGCAGCCTCAGTGACTGCGACACAATCGAATGAGAAGCGGTAGATCCCTTATAGTGCCGCATGTATCTGTGTTACGAAGCTACCGATAAAATCAGTCGTGTAGTTCTTAGAGCCCTTAGGTTGGGCTTTCAAAAAGGTCACAAGTTATGGTGAGGATGAAAACCAAAAGAAATTGCTGGTGTATACCTCCACAGAGCAAACGGAAAATGTAAAAATTGACGGGAGATATTCGTCTGTAATGCGTTGGTTCAATATACGCTGCATGTTGGAAAGAGCACGTCGAGCCTGATCAAATGAGTGTGTGCAGGTTAGATTACGATGAAAATTGGAGGCTCGGCAGCAGAGAATCCAAGAACGCTAGAATTTTTCGACTAGCACATCACGTCACGTCACATTGGTCGCTGTACAAATTTGTGCACTATGAAAGTTCTCTGATTTACAGCGCACATTCACTCGCAATATTTTGATGTCACTGCGCACTGGGATTGGCTCTTCGTTGAGTTCGTTGCCACCCGGGAACCGGATTCTATTTTTGACTGAGGTTGATGGGTCTCGATTACTAAAGTTGACAGATGATGATCTAGACAGTCTTGGGTCAGTCGCTTGCTGAAAACTCAAAGCGTTGACAGACGGTTTGGTTGATGTCATTCCCACAAAGCTTTTGCCATTCTAGGTAACTTTCGTGAACGGGACGCTCCCACTGAGAAGAGTAAATGAGGATAGATCAACCATGCAGATAACAACCAGATCGTGGACCTATTCTAGATTAAAACATCGTACATATATATCGGATAATCCACTGGAACCCTGCGAAAGGGACCGTGGGCACTACAAATTTTCGATGATCCATGGGTAACAGGAACATTGTCAAAGTTCGTTCTGACTACCGGAGTATATCGTGTATCCGTCTCTTGTCCATCTATAACATACGCGAAGACCGCACAGCTAATAAGAGCAGCCGATGCGGTCGCGAGTTACAGTCACAAAGTAAGTAAATAAGTCCATTCCCCCAGCCTACTAAAATCTGTTATCATACCACGCTACCAATGAGACCATGAAAATTGAAACACTGGTATAATTCGGAAAAAAAGCCAAGACTTGACAGTTTCCGTGGGATAATTTGCGTGAATTACATTTGTTTAAAAAGGAGCCATTAAAGGGAAACGCGTATAGGTGAACTCACCATAATGTCCAAGTTCACACTCAAGTAGGTCTGTTTACCGCTGTTTCCTGGCGGTTGATGAACACAATATTTGTCTTTGTCTTGTTGTCATACCACGAAAAAAATTCAAATTAATTAATGCAGATGGCGTTGTGCGCCATCGAGTCATTTTTTAACAATGAGTAGTTTGGAAGCAGAAATTCGAAGAAGAAAATACTTTCATCGACATTCCAGCTGACTGTATTGGGTGACCGGTTTTAGATGGTGACACTTCAGTTTTACGTTGCGGCTAAGTTTCAGGAGGTAGAGACAACTGTGACCGGGGTTTGTCAAGATCTGGGACACCAGCAGGAGATCGCCTGTAGATAGTGATAACTTCCGTTGTGCACCCGTAAAGCTTACAGTTGCAGTTGGTATGGCAGGTAGAACAATCCCTTCACATTTTGGGTTGTCCTTCGCTGTACGATTTCCAGTGCAACTAGATCGCTTTTTAGCCAGGGTTGCCAAGCCAGAATCACTTACCAAATATGGGGCCTCACATATGTCTTGAGCAATTAAGGGAATCTGGAGGGATGATTGTACTAAGCCACTAGGTCGTAGCTTGAATGATGCTGTCGTCTATTTTAACCCATGGTGATGAACCAGTGTATTTAAGAACTTCTGAGGACAACTGGATTTGGTACTTTTTCGACTACCATATTGTCATTTGCAGGTATTCAATTCTTACGGGCATGACATCAGTTTGAGATTCAAAAAGCAATGGATTTGCAATCAGTGATTCCTCTTTGTTGCTCAGGTGCACCTAAATTTACAAGCATCTAAACTTTGAACGGAGTTGCTTGATGTGGCAGACATCATTCACCAAAAGCAAAGGTTCCGACTGTCAACTGTTCCAGTCGTCTTCGAACTCTCATTTGAAAGATGCATGACGCGCGCCGTTGCTTTGTCTACCTCTTTTGCACATATAACTGCGACTCCCAAATATTTTCTTCTGTAGTGGCGTTGGTATGGTTCCCATTTTAGTCCTACTCTTCCGGTTTCCCTGACACTTTTATACTACTTACGCTTGGCGCAGTAGTGTCTATCTCTGCATTCCACAGCGTTATGCCTCGTCTGACATTCAGTTGGTCAACGTCGACAAACAATAACCTGAAACCACCACATCCATTAACATGCGTGTGCCACGGCGTCACATTCACACTAGGCTTGTATCGAAGGGACTGTGAATCAGTTCCCTAGTTTGAAAATAAATGCAAAATATCACAATTTCCAGATTGCTGCGGTGATCAACGCCAGTGTTTGCCGGTGTTGCATATGTTGCACCACAAGGCGGCAGTTGGTCGTAGGTACTTTGTTTTGAGGCCATACTACATTCAGTTGGCATATATACACATGACAAGTGCTTAACTAAAGTACTTTCCCGTCTGAACATTGGAAATGTCTGTATGTGAATACTGAATACTGGTTCGAAGCAGCGAGTAGAGCTTTCTCTGTGTAACTTCATCATTCGTCGCTCTTGGACATATACTCCTTATTTATCCTTCCGCTCTCTATATTTTGCCTCTGCTAAGTGTTTGTCTAGGAGCTTCTTAAATTCCGACACTGCGGCAGGTCGTTCCAGATATTCACCACTCTGCGCTCGAAACATAGTTGGTGAGCGACCCGCTTCAACTTCGGTACGATAAGTTTATACCGGTGTCCTCGCGTGCAGCTTTGTGTGCGCAGATGAAGCAGCTGTCTCAACATGGGGTAATCACTCAACTGTAATATCCGGTGCGCCGACGATAAGCTAGTGAGAAAGATGGAACAAACGAGCATCATGTTAGGCTGTTCCAGATGTGGTTTCATGATGCAGCGGTCAGCGACTGAGTGAGGTCCTACTTCTCCCCAATTTCACTTAAGTATGCGACCTGCTCGCACTCACCACACGCAAGTCAAATTCCCACAAAGCGTGCATGTGCGCACTTCTGATGCGCGTTGTGGATTCCGATCCTGATATTCATTCCATGCTGGTTGGTGTCAAGTGAAAGGCTAATTTGTTGGGGGGGCGCGTGGATGTGATGCAAAACGGTCCTCATTTCCGCCTCAAAGCTATCAAACTTTTACGACTTTTGTTGAACAATGGATGTGCTAGTACTGGATGGCCCGGACCGACCGCCCCCAACCTCCAGCAGTGATCGTGCGCCCGCGTTGGCAGCGCGCCTCGCTTCTGCACTTGCAAATGACCATCTGTCTGTTCCGAGTTCGACGTGTACGGCTTTTACCGAACTCGACAGTCTGGATTGCTGCCTTGCAGAAGAATGTCAACTACTCGCCAGCTTTGACGGCACCAAACCTGCTGGATCTGATGGGCTCCACCCCTTGATTCTCAAGTCACTTTCAGCCGCTATCTCTCCTGTCGTGACTGAACTCTTCAATGGGGCACTGTCCGAAGGTTCGTTACTCATTGACTGGAAGTATTGGGCGGCGAAGCTTATTCCGAAGGGTGACGACCCTAGCAAAGTAGACAACTACAGGCCAATTTGCCAGACACCTATTTTGGCAAAGGTTTCTAAGAAACTAGGAAACAATAGATTTTTGCAGTTGCTACAGTCAAAAGAGGTCCTGATGCATGTACAGCATGGCTTTATACAAGACCGCTCATGCATTACAAATTGCTTGCGACGTGGCATGAATAGTTGCAGGTAATAAGCAAGGGAAAGTCTGTCGACATGATATTCCTCGATTTAAGTTAAGCTTTTGACAATGTGAGCCATGAGGTCCTCCTTTCCGAATCATGATGTGCGGTATCAGTGACACTGCACCGGTGCATCCGCGACTTTCTTGTTGGACAAAAGTGGAGAGTACAGGTCGATGCCCATCTAACTGACTGGTATACCTCTACAAATGGCGTACTTCAAGGTACTATGTTGGTGCCCACTCTGTTCCTGATCCACAGCAACGATCTACCTCAGCTTCTCCGGTCACCGTGTGCCTTGTTTACGGACGACATGAAGATTTGGTGAGCAATTGACGCCCCCGACGACTGTAGCGTACTCCAGCAAGACCACAAGCGCCTATCCACATGGTCCGCAGAAGTTCATCCCCCGTTCAACCCAGCCAAGTCTGTATTTATATGCCTGGGGAAGGGTGCTGACGGCCGAATAGACGCCCTTGACAGCCAAACGCTATATCCCACACCCTCTGTGAAGGACCTATGTATGCTCGCGTGTTACGATTTGAAGTCCATGAACAACACGAACACGCTATATCGTAACAGACTGCGCATGCGTTGGGCGCTCACACACAGTTTCGGGCACATGGTCTGGAGAGCTTGCCACTCGCATCTTCTCTTCCATCATTAGACCAATGATAGAGTACGGTTCGCCCGCGCACTTTCGAATTACCAAAGGCGAGACACAGAAGATCGCACGGGTCCAACATGTTATTACCAGGCTCATCCCGAGTTTACGTGGCTTGGAGTATGAAGACCGGTGCGAGAAACTAGGGCTCTACACCTTTTCCTCACGTCGGATGCGAGTCGACCTCATTATGACCTACCGTATTCTACATCTCGGTGACTTCCTCATGTTGAGGCCAATGCTGCATTTACGAGGGCCATTCAGCATACGCGGACACAGATACAAACTTTCGTGCCAGATGTTAAGCGAGTTCTCCACTCACTGTGCTTCGAACGGAGAGTGGTAAATAGTTGGAACAGTTTGCCCAAAGATGTGATTAAGGCAACATCTGTACAACCGTTCAGAACGTTGTTTGATTTATATTTTACCACTATTCGATTCAGAGAAAGATTGCACACTTACGATGGTATCTCACATTTGTGAGTCCTGCGATTCCGTGATTCAGATATTTCAAATGTTACTTGAGAACGATAACGATATTCACGGGTGACATTTTTTGACCTTTTTTCACCATCTTTCAAAGGAGTTGTACAGAATTCCTTTCTACTTGCTCTGTAATACAGTGTTCAGCTTTCAGTACAGTGGTTACGGATGCTCCGGGTCATAAATTTGCTTGCAGGTGTGATGGTGGGTCGATCCAAAATTGTGACATCAAGTATCAGCTGCAAAACTTTCTCCACGTTAATCTCAGCATCCATTACCAATGACGTCTGGGCACGGAAGAGCAACCAATGTTGATTTTGCATCGAGGTCGCTGTCCATTTCTGCTCGTTCACCGCAGATGCCGATGACGACAGTTATCAGTAACCGGCATTCCATGTACCATGAAGTATGCATGCTCCGTATGCTGACCATTTTTTCAAACAATACTTTTGAAATCTTGGAATCTAATTGTGATGAACCAACTAGAATCATGCCCAAATCCGTCCACTCATTCGAAATCAAAATCTCAGCCCTACCAGTATTCAAAATAACTGGGTGTATTCACGCCGATGGCAAGAGAAGACCTGACCTTGGCGGGCAACCACTGTCCTCTGCACGGGCAATAACCTGCACGGCAGTGGCGGATCGGACTATATCGCAGTAAGTTTTTAATTCGTAATAGTCGGCTGTGGCGTAAGCTGCTGGCTAGTTGGCGTTAGCTTTTAGCGGTCATAGGTTCGATCCCCAGTAGGGGACCGATGAATGCACATCACTCACTAACCCCAATAGGACGAAAAGCGCGTCTGGTGCTTTTCTGAATTGGTAGGTAGCCCATGCGGCTTGGAATCTAATTGCGATGAACCAAATCGAATCATGACCAAATCCGTCTACTCATTCGAAATGCTTTTCAAAATCGAGACACTCGTATCTGCAATGCTGAAGGGCTCTTATGCCAGTGGAACAGAACTCGTCGTTTTGTGACCCTAAGAGCTCCTCAAAAGTGCACACGACACTGGTATGTCAAAGAAAATGCAGACAAGATAGCACCTTGTTTTGCCTATAAAGCGGCCGTAACTTGGAGGGGACATGGTCTGAGAATCAGGATAAGAATAAATTGCACTCCGCAGTCACAGACGGTGTTCGTGAGAAATACTACTGCATGAACGAGAGGATTGTGGTGGTAAAATTGGAGAAGTTATGCTCTTACTACCGAATGTTTTGTTGCAGACGTTGCAGTATACCACCGAGTTAGGTTCCGGTGTTTGTGTGATCCTGTTAAAGGAAAACCAACATCACCACACCTCCAGCATCTAAAAACACCGCTACCATTAACCATTCTCGTTGTCGAAGATGTTGCACACTTACGTTGTTTGGGTTGTTCTTTGGCTCTGGGCTGATAGTGGTGAAACCAGCAACCATCCATAGTAATCAATCTAACATGCAAATTGTCCACATTGGGTTCAAATAGTTCCACACATATTGTCTCGGGTGCACGTCTACTTGATAATCATATGAAGATGGATCGAGAGAGGGTAGTCCCTCTTCAGATTGGCATGTGCTTGCTCCTATGAGGTTTTCAACCTTCACGCTATGTGGTATATAGATAATCATGAATGTTACAGGATCAAGTTCACAAGCCTGTAGAATTTCACTGGTGAAGGCAACTGATGGTCTCTCTGACCTCGGCTCATTTTCTACACAGTTTTTGCCAAGCTTAAATTCTTATACTCAACATCTGACTGAGGCAAATGAAAAAACATTATCAAGGAGTAGCAAGTATAAGATTCTGGTGCATGAGCTGATGTTGCATCCATGATGCTTCTTCATCGTAGTTGGGCTAAACTAACTTACACTTAAACCAGATCTTTTTAAGCTGGATTAATATCATTCCAATTTATTTGGTTTGTTCCGCCTACATGAATAAGCTTCCATTATCTTGCACAAGTTGCTTACGCCAATAGGGCTTATCTCCATTAACTTTCTTGCGTTTGTAGCATTTTTTGAGTTACTTATGGACATTTTGTACATATCGCGTATTCATCGCTAACCAATTTACTTCATTTGTTAATTTAGCGAACAGTTAGTTCAGCATAGCAGTATGCTATAGTAGATTTATTTTATTTGATAATGTCATTTTAAGTGATTGGCTGTTCTTTGATTTCCGCGATGTGACTGCGCTTGACGTGCATGTTGACAAGGTGCCTACCTGTCTATTACCCACTACCACGTCCATATTGGCTCCAGTAGGCAGTGGGTCGTTGCTGGAGGTGACGAGGTGCACTTTCCTTGTGGTCGTGCTAGGCTAAAAGTGTGGTTCCATGCACTCAGTGTGGAGCGGACCACGGTCCAAACACCGACTTGCGTGCGTTTGATTTCCCAAATACAGCGTGCTTGTGTTTGCCTGCGAAAGAGTGTAGGCCGGCTCGGTTAATGAAACGTGGCTCCCATCCACATGCCTCCCGGTCTTATTCCTTCAGGTTTACACTGGAAAAGGGGTGTGTGGTTGGAGCTGTGGGTGGTGCAGCGCAAGTCACCCATGGTCTTTCTGTAGGCGCAAGCGTCCTGTGGCTGGCCAAAGTGACAGGCAAATCCGAAACCGGATGCCGCCAACCATGGATTCCAGACGGTGTCGGCACTTTGAGGTGGAAACACCTGATCACAACTTGATACTCGGCTTTGTCTATCTTTAGCAAATCACTGAAGGTTAATAAATTTGCTCCCATGCGTACAGAAAGTAGCGTTAGAAAACCATGCCTGATACCTTATGATAGTGAAAGTTAACAGGTTAGCGGCAGTTACATTTGGACTCCGTAAGCATTTACTTTCTATTAGACTTTAATCTATTTAATTATCACACACATCCATAGGTTAGGTGCCATAATTCGGCAATTTTGTAAGGAACTGAAAACGCTGAAATCAGCCACAAAATGTCGCCTAAGACTCCTATTCCAGTAGTTCGGATACACTTTCGGTTTGGAAAAATTCGCCCTCATTTGAATGTGTTAACGGTTCACTCGACAAACGCTCATTATGATACTCCAACACTGACCACGGAAACCTTTTCTGTTTATAAATCCTACTTCAGGTGGGACACGCATAGGTGCACATTCGAATCGCCCCACAATCCAAGAGATTTGTGTATTTCTAAGACTGCTGCTCGAAAGCGCGTTCGGCGCAGTGGTCGACAATAGACTATGGGAAACAGAAGTCCAAGGAGCAAATGTGATTAAAGTAGCTGGCCACTGGTTCTTAAAACTGCTATCTCAAAACTTGATCTATAGGCAACCAAGACGGAATTGCTTCCGACGAGAAGGAGAACGCAACACGGGAGGCCGTACGAAATCATCATTTGCAACCGAAAAACTTGAAAACAGTAAAAGTAAATGGTGGATGAACATCCACAATCTAGTGTCCTCGTTATCCTATTATGTGCGAAGCTATGTTTTACCAAATCCGAAGGCTAAACTCGGAGGATCTCACATATAACTCCATCACCTTTGAGAATACAGGGAGGAGCACCGCTGAGCAATAGTTTGTGGGTTCTAAACGACTGTCATTTTTGAACATCGACTTGATTAGACCATGTTCTATATTGCAGGCACAATCTTTTATCCAAGCATGTTTGGAAGAGATGAGCTAATGGCTCGACCAGTGTTGTTGCAGCTACGTCCAGCGCACTCGGTTGAATGTCACCAATTCCGGGAGAACTGAGCTTACGCACTGAGAGCACTAGTTAATTCAACACAGATGTGGCAATAAACGCGCTGTTTTGTAAGTGCTGCAATTGGAGATATGGATATTTGTAAATAAGGGTGGTCTACATCTCCCGGAAAGGTGGGGCATACTGTATACACAGAGAAATGGCTGCTTCTACATCGCTTTGGTCTACTCCGACTGTCGTGTTAAGTGGGAAGAGATATTGTGCGTCATTTTGGATGAAGTTAACATGCTTATATACCGCACACTTTTGGCAAATTAAGGTGCCAATTGTTGTTAGTGCTCTAATTCGTCCTCACGGGAAATTGCAGTGCAATGTCTACACCGGGTCACGTAGGGACTCCAGGTGTTCGGACCAGGACAGGCTATGTAAGCGCGCCAAAGCGCATAGCATTAGTGACATGCTGTGATGGAAGTGTCATATCAGACTGAACGGATGAACCAGACGATTGAGCCGGAAAGTCATTGGCAGGCGAACATAGCGAAGTCGATTACTGAACATGGATTGGCTGACATTCGCTTGAGTTACTCACTGTCTGTTTTACTGAGTCAAAGAGAGAACGGCATCGGCTCGGAAGAATGGTTAATCATGTACATGAACGGTCAATTTGTATCGACGAGTTTGGCTTATTAAACTTGCCTTAACTTTCGTTGAGCTGACTTTGCCGAATACACGCCTGTTTCCGAAGGACGGATTTTCGCAATACTTGTGTTTCGAATATTGTTTCGTATATACGATGATGGATTGGTGGAATGAACCCACTTAGTTCCTAGAGCAGTTACGATCAGATCACGGAAGTGTCACCAATACTGAATCCAGACGCTGTCAGGGTTGCCACTTTTCAAGAAATCCCGATCGGTCATCGCAAACTGCTAAGTCAAGTTGATGAAGTATGTGATAATGCGTGATAGCCCAGTGTGTTCCTCCGGATATTCAGCGTACTGCGCATAGTCATCAAGTATTTCAACATGATCACTTAACAATGAAAAGTGACTTATCCCATGAAAGAGCATGTACTTTACTATTTTTCTTGGACTGTTTCCTTGGAAATTAATGGTCAAGGGATAAGTGATTCATCATATTTTACGGCAGACATCGTGATGAGAAGCTGCTATCCGTGCGTCTGCACCCCTGTCCAAGAATTGACGACATCAGCCCAAAGACGTTTGCTGTGGCGGCTACTATTTTGGCTGAACTTTTGGCGCGGCTGTTCCAGCGCTGCCTTGATGAGCAGCACGTTCCTGCAATGTGGAAACACGAAATAATAACTCCCATTTACAAAGGGGTTAGTTGTTCCGACTCAGCTAATTATCGACCAGTGACTCTACTGGCAGTTCTTTCAAAAGTTATGCAGGCTATCATTGCTGACGCACTCATGTGTTATCTGGATGGCTTTGGTTACATTGCTCAGTGGCAACAAGACGTCTACCAGAATCGGTCGTGCACAACCAATCTATTGTTAGCACGAGACAGCTGGACCGAAAATGTGGGCGCTGTTGCAGGAGATGATGGGGCTTATCTTGATTTCTCTAAGGCATTCGACCGCTTGAACCATCGTATTCTTCTCGTCAAACTTCAAGGATGTGGCATTGGGGACCCTCTTCTCGGTGGATCTGCTATTTTCGTTCGCGCGGAAGTATTGAGGTGAGAAAACGTGAATCCATATCAGAAGCAATTCACGTAGAATGCGGAGTGCCACAGGGATCGGTATTTGGGACCCGTATATTCTTTGTCTTCATAAACGACCTAGTGAGTCAAATTCCGT
>OX104068.1:4791932-4814123 GCA_944474145.2 Dicrocoelium dendriticum | reverse complement strand
ATGTGGTTTCATGATGCAACGGTCAGCGACTGAGTGAGGTTGTGCTTCTCCCCAATTTCACTTAAGTATGCGACCTGCTCGCACCCACCACACACAAGTCAAATTCCCCCAAAGCGTGCATGTGCGCACTTCTGATGCGCGTTGTGGATTCCCATCCTGAGATTCATTCCATGCTGGTTGGTGTCAAGTGAAAGACTAATTTGTTGGAGGGGGGCGTGGATGTGATGCAAAACGGTCCTCATTTCTGCCTCAAAGCTATCAAACTCTTACGACTTTTGTTGAACAATGGATGTGCTAGTACTGGATGGCCCGGACCGACCGCCCCCAACCTCCAGCAGTGAGCGTGCGCCCGCGTTGGCAGCGCGCCTCGCTTCTGCACTTGCAAATGACCAGCTGTCTGTTCCGAGTTCGACGTGTACCGCTTTTACCGAACTCGACAGTCTGGATTGCTGCCTTGCAGAAGAATGTCAACTACTCGCCAGCTTTGACGGCACCAAACCTGCCGGACCTGATGGGCTCCACCCCTTGATTCTCAAGTCACTTTCAGCCGCTATCACTCGTGTCGTGACTGAACTCTTCAATGGGGCACTGTCCGAAGGTTCGTTGCCCATTGACTGGAAGTATTGGGTGGCGAAGCTTATTCCGAAGGGTGACGACCCTAGCAAATAGACAACTACAGGCCAATTTGCCAGACACCTATTTTGGCAAAGGTTTCTAAGAAACTATTAAATAATGGATTATTGCAGTTGCTAGAGTCAAAAGAGGTCCTGACGCATGCACAGCACGGCTTTATACAAGACTGCTCATGCATTACAAATTGCTTGCGACGAGGCATGAATAGTTGCAGGTAATAAGCAAGGGAAAGTCTGTCGACATGTTATTCCTCGATTTAAGTTAAGCTTCTGACAATGTGAGCCATGAGGTCCTCCTTTCCGAATCATGATGTGCGGTATCAGTCACACTGCACCGGCGGATCCGCGACTTTCTTGTTGGACAAAAGTGGAGAGTACAGGTCGATGACCATCTAACTGACTGGTATACCTCTACAAATGGCGTACTTCAAGGTACTATGTTGGTGCCTACTCTGTTCCTGATCCACAGCAACGATCTACCTCAGCTTCTCCGGTCACCGTGTGCCTTGTTTACGGACGACATGAAGATTTGGTGAGCAATTGACGCCCCCGACGACTGTAGCGTACTCCAGCAACACCACAAGCGCCTATCCACATGGTCCGCAGAAGTTCATCCCCCGTTCAACCCAGCCAAGTCTGTATTTATAAGCCTGGGGAAGGGTGCTAACGGCCGAATAGACGCCCTTGACAGCCAAACGCTATATCCCACACCCACTGTGATGGACCTATGTATGCTCACGTGTGACGATTTGAAGTCCATGAACAACACGAACACGCTATATCGTAACGGACTGCGCATGCGTTGGGCGCTCACACACAGCTTCGGGCACATGGTCTGAAGAGGTTGCCACTCGCATCTTCTCTTCCATCATTAGACCAATGATAGAGTACGGTTCGCCCGCGCACTTTCGAATTACCAAAGGCGAGACACAGAAGATCGCACGGGTCCAACATGTTATTACCAGGCTCATCCTCAGTTTACGTCGCTTGGAGTATGAAGACCGGTGCGAGAAACTAGGACTCTACACCTTTTCTTCACGTCGGATGCAAGCCGACCTCATCATGACCTACCGTATTCTACATCTCGGTGACTTCCCAATGCTAAGACTAATGCTGCATTTACGAGGGTCATCCAGCACACGCGGACACAGATACAAACTTTTCGTGCCAGATATGAAGCGAGTTCTCCACTCACTGTGCTTCGAACGGAGAGTGGTAAATATTTGGAACAGTTTGCCCAAAGATGTGATTAAGGCAACATCTGTACAACCGTTCAGAACGTTGTTTGATTTATATTTCACCACTATTCGATTCAGAGAACGATTGCACACTTACGATGGTATCTCACATTTGTGAGTCCTGCGATTCCGTGATTCAAATATTTCAAATGTTACTTGAGAACGATAACGATATTCACGGGTGACATTTTTTGACCTTTTTTCACCATCTTTCAAAGGAGTTGTACAGAATTCCTTTCTAATTGCTCTGTAATACCGTGTTCAGCGTTCAGTACAGTGGTTACGGATGCTCCGGGTCATAAATTTGCTTGCAGGTGTGATGGTGGGTCGATCCAAAATTGTGACATAAGTATCAGCTGCAAAACTGTCTCCACGTTAATCTCAGCATTTATTACCGATGACGTCTCGGCAAGGAAGAGCAACCAATGTTGATTTTGCATCGAGGTCGCTGTCCATTTCTGCTCGTTCACCGCAGACGCTGATGACGACAGTTATCAGTAACCGGCATTCCATGTACCATGAAGTATGTATGCTCCGTATGCTGATCATTTTTTCAAACAATACTTTTGAAATCTTGGAATCTAATTGTGATGAACCAACTCGAATCATGCCCAAATCCGTCCACTCATTCGAAATCAAAATCTCAGCCCTACCAGTATTCAAAATAACTGGGTGTATTCACGCCGCTGGCAAGAGAAGACCTGACCTTGGCGGGCAACCACTGTCCTCTGCACGGGCAATAACCTGCACGGCAGTGGTGGATCGGACTATATCGCAGTAAGATTTTAATTCGTAATAGTCGGCTGTGGCGTAAGCTGCTGGCTAGTTGGCGCTAGCTTTTAGCGGTCATCTGTTCGATCTCCAGTAGGGGACCGATGAATGCACACCACTCACTAACCCCAATAGGACGAAAAGCGCGTCTGGTGCTTTTCTGAATTGGTAGGTTGCCCATGCGGCTTGGAATCTAATTGCGATGAACCAAATCGAATCATGACCATATCCGTCTAATCATTCGAAATGCTTTTGCAAAATCGAGACACTCGTATCTGCAATGCTGAAGGGCTCTTATTCCAGTGGAACAGAACTCGTCGTTTTGTGACCCTAAGAGCTCCTCAAAGGTGCACACGACGCTTGTATGCCAAAGAAAATGCAGACAAGATAGCACCTTGTTTTGCCTACGAAGCGGCCGTAACTTGGAGGGGACATGGTCTGAAAATCAGGATAAGAATAAATTGCACTCCGCAGTCACAGACGGTGTTCGTGAGAACTACTACTGCATGAACGAGAGGATTGTGGTGGTTAAATTGGAGAAGTTATGCTCTTACTACCGAATGTTTTGTTGCAGACGTTGCAGTATACCAGCGAGTTAGGTTCCGGTGTTTGTGTGATCCTGTTAAAGGAAAACCATCATCACCACACCTCCAGCATCTAAAAACACCGATACCATTAACTATTCTCGTTGTCGAAGATGTTGCACACTTTCGTTGTTTGGGTTGTTCTTTGGCTCTGGGCTGATAGTGGTGAACCCAGCACCCATCCATAGTAATCAATCTAACATGCAAATTGTCCACATTGGGTTCAAATAGTTCCACACATATTGTCTCGGGTGCACGTCTACTTGATAATCATATGAACATGGATCGAGAGAGCCTAGCCCCTCTTCAGATTGGCATGTGCTTGCTCCTATGAGGTTTTCAACCTTCACGCTATGTGGTATATAGGTAATCATGAATGTTACAGGATCAAGTTCACAAGCCTGTAGAATTTCACTGGTGAAGGCAACTGATGGTCTCTCTGACCTCGGCTCATTTTCTACACAGTTTTTGCCAAGCTTAAATTCTTATACTCAACATCTGACTGAGGCAAATGAAAAATCATTATCAAGGGGTAGCAAGTATAAGTTTCTGGATTCCAAGTGTTGCCCCATGCTGAAGCTGATGTTGCATCCATGATGCTTCTTCATCGTAGTTGGGCTAAACTAACTTACACTTAAACCAGATCTTTTTAAGCTGGATTAATATCATTACACTTTATTTGGTTTGTTACGCCTACATGAATAAGCTTGCATTATCTTGCAGAAGTTGTTTACGCCAATAGGGCTTATCTCCATAAACTTTCTTACGTTTGTAGCATTTTTTGAGTTACTTATGGACATTTTGTACATATCGCGTATTCATCGCTAACCAATTTACTTCATTTGTTAATTTAGCGAACAGTTATATCAGCATAGCCGTATGCTATAGTAGATTTATTTTATTTGATAATGTCATTTTAAGTGATTGGCTGTTCTTTGATATCCGCGATGTGACTGCGCTTGACGTGCATGTTGACAAGGTGCCTACCTGTCTATTACCCACTACCACGTCCATATTGGCTCCAGTAGGCAGTGGGTCGTTGCTGGAGGTGACGAGGTGCACTTTCCTTGTGGTCGTGTTAGGCTAAAAGTGTGGTTCCATGCACTCAGTGTGGAGCGGACTACGGTCCAAACACCGACTTGCGTGCGTTTGATTTCCCAAATACAGCATGCTTGTGTTTGCCTGCGAAAGAGTGTGGGCCGGCTCGGTTAATGAAACGTGGCTCCCATCCACATGCCTCCCGGTCTTATTCCTTCAGGTTTACACTGGATAAGGGGTGTGTGGTTGGAGCTGTGGGTGGTGCAGCGCAAGTCACCCATGGTCTTTCTGTAGGCGCAAGCGTCTTGTGGCTGTCCACATTGACAAGCGAATCCGAAACTGGATGCCGCCAACCATGGATTCCTGACGGTGTCTGCACTTTGAGGTGGAAACATCTGATCACAACTTGATACTCGGCTTTGTCTATCTTTAGCAAATCACTGAAGGTTAATAAATTTGCGCCCATGCGTACAGAAAGTAGCGTTAGAAAACTATGCCTAATACTTTATGATAGTGAAAGTTAACAGGTTAGCGGCAGTTACATTTGGACTCTGTAAGCATTTACTTTCTATTAGACTTTAATCTATTTAATTATCACACACATCCATGGGTTAGGTGCCATAATTCGGCAATTTTGTGAGGAACTGAAAACGCTGAAATCAGCCACAAAATGTCGCCTAAGACTCCTATTCCAGTAGTTCGGATACACTTTCGGTTTGGAAAAATTCTCCCTCATTTGTATGTGTTAACTGTTCACTCGACAAACGCTCATTATGCTACTCCAACACTGACCACGGAAACCTTTTCTGTTTATAAATCCTACTTCAGGTGGGACACGCATAGGTGCACATTCGAATTGCCCCACGATCCAAGAGATTTGTGTATTTCTAAGACTGCTGCCCGAAAGCGCGTTCGGCGCAGTGGTCGACAATAGACTATGGGAAACAGAAGTCCAAGGAGCAAATGTGATTAAAGTAGCTGGCCACTGGTTCTTAAAACTGCTATCTCAAAACTTGATCCAAAGGCAACCAAGACGGAATTGCTTCCGACGAGAAGGAGAACGCAACACGGGAGGCCGTAGGAAATCATCATTTGCAACCGAAAAACTTGAAAACAGTATAAGAAAATGGTGGATGAACATCCACAATCTAGTGTCCTCGTTATCCTATTATGTGCGAAGCTATGTTTTACCAAATACGAAGGCTAAACTCGGAGGATCTCACATGTAACTCCATCACCTTTGAGAATACAGGGAGGAGCACCGCTGAGCAATAGCTTTTGGGTTCTGAGCGACTGTCATTTTTGAACATCGACTTGATTAGACCATGTTCTATATTGCAGGCACAATCTTTTATCCAAGCATGTTTGGAAGAGATGAGCTAATGGCTCGAACAGTGTTGTTGCAGCTACGTCCAGCGCACTCGGTTGAATGTCACCAATTCCGGGAGAACTGAGCTTACGCACTGAGAGAACTAGTTAATTCAACACAGTTGTGGCAATAAACGCGCTCTTTTGTAAGTGCTGCAATTGGAGATATGGATATTTGTAAATAAGGGTGGTCTACATCTCCCGGAAAGGTGGGGCATACTGTATACACAGAGAAATGGCTGCTTCTACATCGCTTTGGTCTACTCCGACTGTTGTGTTAAGTGGGAAGGGATATTGTGCGTCATTTATGGATGAAGTTAACATGCTTATATACCACACACTTTTGGCAAATTAAGGTGCCAATTGTTGTTAGTGCTCTAATTCGTCCTCACGGGAAATTGCAGTGCAATGTCTACACCGGGTCACGTAGGGACTCCAGGTTTTCGGACCAGGACAGGCTATGTAAGCGCGCCAAAGCGCATAGCATTAATGACATGCTGTGATGGAAGTGTCATATCAGACTGAACGGATGAACCAGACGATTGCGCCGGAAAGTCATTGGCAGGCGAACATAGCGGATTCGATTACTGAAAACGGATTGGCCGACATTCGCTTGAGTTACTCACTGTCTGTTTAACTGAGTCAAAGAGAGAACGGCATCGGCTCGGAAGAATGGTTAATCGTGTACGTGAACGGGCAATTTGTATCGATGAGTTTGGCTTATTAAACTTGCCTTAACTTTCGTTGAGCTGACTTTGCCGAATACACGCCAGTTGCTGAAGGACGGATTTTCGCAATACTTGTGTTTCGAATATTGTTTCGTATATATGATGATGGATTGGTGGAATGAACCCACTTAGTTCCTAGAGCAGTTACGATCAGATCACTGAAGTGTCAACAATACTGAATCCAGACGCTGTCAGAGTTGCCACTTTTCAAGAAATCCCGATCGGTCATCGCAAACTGATAAGTCAAGTTGATGAAGCATGTGATAATGCGTGATAGCCCAGTGTGTTCCTCCGGATATTCAGCGTACTGCGCATAGTCATCAAGTATTTTAACATGATCACTTAACAATGAAAAGTGATTTATCCCATGAAAGAGCATGTACTTTACTATTTTTCTTGGACTGTTTCCGTGGAAATTAATGGTCAATGGATAAGTGATTCATCATATTTTACGGTAGACATCGTGATGAGAAGCTGCTATCCGTGCGTCTGCACGCCTGTCCAAGAATTGACGACATCCGCCCAAAGACGCTTGCTGTGGCGGCTACTATTTTGGCTGAACTTTTGGCGCGGCTGTTCCAGCGCTGCCTTGATGAGCAGCACGTTCCTGCAATGTGGAAACACGAAATAATAACTCCCATTTACAAAGGGGTTAGTGGTTCCGACTCAGCTAATTATCGACCAGTGATTCTACTGGCAGTTCTTTCAAAAGTTAAGCAGGCTATCATTGCTGACGCACTCATGTCTTATCTGGATGGCTTTGGTTACATTGCTCAGTGGCAACAAGACGTCTACCAGAATCGGTCGTGCACAACCAATCTATTGTTAGCACGAGACAGCTGGACCGAAACCGTGGGCGCTGTTGCAGGAGATGATGTGGTTTATCTTGATTTCTCTAAGGCATTCGACCGGTTGAACCTTCGTATTCCTCTCGTCAAACTTCAAGGATGTGGCATTGAGGACACTCTTCTCGGGTGGATCTGCAATTTTCCTTCGCACAGAAGTCTGGAGGTGAGAATACGTGAATCCATATCAGACGCAATTCACGTCGAATCCGGAGTGCTACAGGGATCGATATTCAGGCTCCGTATATTCCTTGTCTTCATAAACGATCTAGTGAGTCAAATTGCGTCAAACTGTTTACTCTACGCCAGTGACATCAAAGTATGGCGAGTGTTTAGGGCTCCAGAAGACCTTATCCAGCTCCAAATCGATCTTGACATAATTTATGTTTGGTCGGTCCAAGATCACTTTTTCTACAACGTGGCTAATGCTTGAGTGCTCCATTTAAGAGACCGAATGGTTTGCATATATAAGCTGGGGACCAGGATGCGCAAGAAAGTTCTCTTTAAAAGGATTACGGTGTATTGGTCCAGTAAGATCTCGGCTGCTCGGAGCAGTCCAAAACGGCATCGAAGAAGGGTATCCAAGTAGTGGGCTTTTACGAAGAGCTTTCGGCAATTCGAACTGTCGATTTTCCGCCAAATACTTCCCAGTTATCTACGCCCACATGTTGCATTTGCAATTTAAGCATGGCACCCATGGCTAAAGCGGGATCTCACAGCCTTGGACGTTCCACAGCGTCTGACGACCGGAAATTTCAAAGGGCCGCGCCACTTGTCATTTGAACAGCGCTTCAGATTGCTTGGCATTTTCAGTGAACGGTATCACCGTTTGCGTGGTGACCGTATCATGGTTTATCAAATATTAAACAGCACTCATCACCCCTGCCATCACCTACTGAACCTGAGTCACAACAACAAACTGAGGGGTCATACACTCAAATTGAGTTGAGGTGTCGAAGAAACTTCTTCTCCCTGCGTGTTTGCCACACATGGAATACCCTCTCAGAAGCTGTTATACCAGCCTCCAAGTTAGCCGCGTTCAAAGCACGTGTCGACAGTGCACTGGTTACAATACACCATCTAACGCAATCCAAATGAACCAGACAAACAGCAGCAAAACAAACCAACCCGCCTCCATCTTTGCCCGGAAACCAGCGACGATAACCTTGGATAGTATATAAAACGGACGGGAACGCTGTACTTGGAAAGTTAGAAATTTGCAATTGTGCGCTATTTCCTGTTGCCATTTTTGCCTTTAATTTGATCACCCCCAACCGGTCATCCGACCGGACATATCAAACTTCGGCTTTTTTATCCGCAAGATACCATTGATCACTGACCATATTAAGGGTCTGTCGATTTAACTGCACAGCGGTATACCGGTAGTTTGCAATGCGAATGGAAGGTACACACACAAGATAGAATGTAGAGCAGTTATATTTCACGCCACCTCGCGTGCTATTGCCCACCAATGCAATCGTATACCTGCGCGCAAAGCACTCAGCATCGGGTGCTGGAACGTGCGCACAATACTGGACCGGAACTCGAGCGAGCGCCCGGAGCGACGCACTGCAATAGTGGGGAAGGAAAAGGCGCGCAACTATACCGATATTGCGGCGCTCAGTGAAACCCTGCTCGCTGAGAAAGGTAAGTTGCATGAAGCAGGTGCTGGCTAGACATTCTACTGGGTGGCCAACGCCACTTCAGCACCACGTGAACATGGGGTCGGATATGCAATATCCGATCAGCTCCATGTCCAGCTGGTGGGCGAACCAACAGGCATCAGCGCACGACTGATGACGGTTTGCCTACGACTCGGAAGAGGTAAGTTTGCTACTTTATAAGCACGTACTATCCGACCAAGTGTTATGCTGATGACAAGCGTGATCAATTCTACACTCAGCTATCCTCCATGATATGGTCTGTGCCGAGAAGCGGCCGACTAATTCTGCTGGTTGGTCTCAACGTGCGTGTTGTGCGTGATGCATCGGTGTGGACAGATGTCATCGGTCCGCAAGGCATTGGTTCAGCAAATGCGAACGGTGACAGGTTGCTCTCACTGTGTGCCACTCCTAGCCTCACGATCACAAACACTCGGTTTGCACTGAGTGCGAGTGATATAGCAACCTGGACGCACCCACGGTGTGGTCACGCTCACCTGCTCGACCATGTCATCGTGATATGCGTGAAGTGCGCATGACGCGTGTACTGAGTGGAGTTGAGTGTGGCACTGATCACAAGTTGGTGCGAACCAAACTGTACATATATTTTCGTAAATCTATGTATTGCACTCCCGCCGTGAATCGGCATAAATCTAACATTCGCTTCGTCGTTACAGTGGAGAAATCTATTGAGCTGGAGAAGGCGATGGCTGCACGCCTGTGTGATGTGGACTGCATAGTCACAGTGGGCGACCTGTGGCACCACATTCGCGACCAGATGACAGCTGCTGCCGAGGAGACCATCGGGCGCGAAAACTGTAAGCGGCCTGATTGGTTTGATGAGAACGATGCGACGATTAGCGCATTGCTGTGTGAGAAGCTTGCAGCATTTGCTGCACATTTTGCAGACCCCAGTGACTTGGGGAATAATAGTCAGATTTGCGAACTACGACGGCGACTGACCCGAGAGTTCCGTCGCATAAAAAATGCATGGTGGACGGAGAAGGCGAAGCAGATGGAGCGCTACGCCGAACGCCGCCAACGAAAGGAATTATTTTACTCCTTGAAGGTGGTGTATGGACCGAGATTGGAGCCGCTGAGGACTCTGATCGATGGTAGTTCAGGCGCTACCTACACACAGACTGCATACATAATGCAGATCTGGCAAAAGCATTGACTGTCTCTTGAATAACCGTTCAGAGATGGACTGGCCTACATTGAACGGTCTGAAGCAACTCGATATGAAAGCTAGTCTGGCGAACACGCCGACACTGGATGAGATGCAGAGAGCACTTGCTCAGCTGCGAAACGGCAAGTGTGCCTTGGCCGACGGGATCCCGCCTGAAGTATTGAAACACGGCGGACTTGCGTTGGTGACTGCGCTGCACCACTTGGTGCAACGCGCATGGATTGAGGAGGAGGTGCCTCCTGAGCTGAAGGATGCCCTAGTGCTAACACTGTAGAAGCGCAAAGGGAACATGCAATGTTGTACGAATTATCGTGGCATTAACTTGCTGAGTTGTGTGGGCAAGGTGATTGCCCGAATCCTGCTCAATCGCCTCGCCAGTCAGGTTGTGGAACTGAATGTGGCGGAAGAGCAGTGTGGATTCCGTTCAGGTCGCAGCACTATAGATATGTTGTTTGTGGCCCGTCAGTTGCAGGAGAAGTGTAGAGAACGACACCAGCCATTGTACTCGCTTTTTGTGGATTTCATCAAAGCATTTAATGCTATGAAGCGCAAGGCATTGTGGCTGGTTATGGATATGTTTGGTTGTCCAAGTACGTTTGTAAGTTTAATTGAATGTCTGCACAGTGGTATGCGGCTGAGGGTGCAGCTGAGTGGAGAGACCTCGGATGACTTTGCAGTTGTCACTGGTGTGAAGCAAGGCTGTGACTTAGCTGCTGTCGTGTGTAGTATATATCTCCATGCCGTGATGTCTTGTGCTTTTGAGGCGGCTTGTGCTTACGGTGTTCGTGTGGAGCACCATATTGATGGTGGGTTGCTGAACATCCGTCGTTTCGGTGCCAGAACCCTAGTCTGTGAGACAACTATCCGTATGTTACCTTTTGCTGACGACCATGCGTTTTTGCACACAGCGCGGATGAGTTGCAGCACATGACTAGCGCTCTGGCTTCGACTGCGACCAAATTTGGGCTCACCATCAACACACGCAAAACTCTCTTTCCCTTTCAGCTTTTAGCGGAGGTGTAGTCGTCAATACTGCTGCGAATCAGCCTTGGTGCGGTGGTATTGGAAATCGCCTCCCGCTTCTGCTACCTTAGGAGTGTGATATCGACTGAGCAGCAGCTGCACAGTGAGCTGCGTATCCGCGTCTCGATGGTAGCGGCTGCAATTGCGAAGCTTGAGTACCGAGTGTGGAACAACCATCAGCTTACAAATGGCATGAAGCTGATGGTATACACATCCATGGTGCTGTCCGTTCTTCAATAGAGCAGTGAAACGTGGACAATATACCGACAAGATGTGCGATTTCTCTAGCGGTTCCACCAACAGTGTTTGCGACTAATTCTGTGCATCGAATGGGGTGACAGAGTTTCGGACACGGAAGTGTTGCGTCGAAGTGGTATTTATGCAGGGGACACGCATGCTTTTGCTGGGACACCTGAGGTGTCTCGGTCATGTGACCCGTATGGATACGACGCGGATACCGAAACAACGACTATATGGTCAGCTGAATACTGGGAAGCGGCATGTGGGACATAAAACTTACGTTACCAGGATATGATCAAAGTGAGCCTTTCACGTTCTAATCATGATTTCAGGCCATGGGAATCGGAGGCGGTTGATCGGCGTGCACGGCGCGATCGAATCACGAGGACAGTTGCCGAAGTGCTAGAAAAAGACCTCATCCATGCAGAGAAGAAGCGGCAAGCATCGATGGGTTGTACTCAATCGACAGCGAGTGCATGGTGCTGTAGCACATGCGGTCGCGAGTGCTTGTGTCAGGCAGGCCCAGTGAGCCATGAGCAAGGCCACTCGGGACCACTACCGAAGCGACGACAGGTCCTGCAGAGAAAGTAGGCAGAACCGACGCGGCGTTCGTAAGTACGCTGCATTCGATTTACTAACCGCGTGCTTGCATGCTGATTTTCTTTACTTCAGGTGGTGGGTTTTCTATATTGTCCTGATGCTTTTTTCTCGCATATTAATATCTACCTGAAATATCTTCTTTAGACGTGCACACGTCACTTAAGCTAATTGTAGTTAGTTTCTATAACATTTTCGCGTTTGTGACATTTCCCTAAAATATACTTTCTGACCTTGTGAACTTATCGCGGATTCCTCCGTAATAAATATTTAATGCACCTATTAATTGAAGAGATTTGTCTTCGTATCTGTGTGCATTAGCGGATTTAGTTTATTTAACTTGTCGCCTCAGTGAGTGGCTGATACTCGATATCCTCGGTGTGGCTGCGCTACCTGTCTATTACACACTATCTCGTCCATACTGGTTCTAGGAGACAGTTGGTCGTTGCTGGAGGGGACGAGGTGCACGGTACTTGTGGCTGTGCTTGGCTCGAAGGGCGGTTCTAGGTACTCAGTGTGGAATTGACTACGGTCCAGCCACCGTATTGCGTGCCATTGATTAATCAAATACAGCGTGCTTGTGTTTGCCTGTGAAAGGGGGTGGGCCAGCTCCGTTGATGAAACGTGGCTCCCATCCACATGTCTCCCGGTCTTACTCCTTCGGGTTTACACTGAATATGGGGTGTGTGGATGGAGCTGTGAGTGGTGCAGCCCAAACCACCCATGGTCCCTCTGTAGGCGCAGGCGTCCTGTGGCTGGCCACAGTGACAGGCTAATCCGGAACCGGATGACGTCAACCATCATATATATTTCACGTACTGCGTGTGAAATAAGAACAAACGGAGAGGACAACGCTCACTCTTGTGCCGCTTCATTTGCCCGATATTTTAGGTTAAATATAGTTTAGATTATTGGTGCTTTTGTGAGTAGTGCAATTTTTGTAGAAAGTAGAAACCACGATAAAAAAAATGGTTTTGGTACATACAGGCTATTCACATGAACACTGATGCAAGTTGCCTAACCCTACGGAAACGGCTGCTAAACACGTGGTTCGGTTCACGTTATTTCGTCTCTTGAGTGAAACGGACTACATAAACTAAAACAAGTTGGATAGCGTGTCCTTAAGGTTCAATTTGAAAAGCGTTAATATCAGCGCAAAGCTTACGTGGGTTGGTAGGTATTTCCAAGTTCTAGACACCCGAATGAAGAAAGCGCTGTGTCGACAATCAAGTCGACTGCAGTGAATGGCCAATTTGAGCTGGTAGGCTCGCAGTTTGGTATTTTGACTCAGCTGCTACAAGTTGAGACAGACATTATTTTGCTTTGTCCCAGGGTCTTCAGTCTTCGCTGGTAAGGTAGGTGAAACAAGCACTTATCATCCCCCATGGCTTATGGTTATTAGCTGCTCGCCAGTGGTGTGAAATGCCGGTGGTCATGGGTTCGATCCTCACAGGTGGCCGAGGGAATGCACCCCACTGACGGGCCCCAAGAGAACGAAACGATGTTCTGGTACTTTTCCGGATTGGCAGTTCATTTTTGCGGCTTACCATCTCATTGCGATGAACCAAATAAGATTTATACCCGAACCGGTCTACTCAGTACAAACTCCGTATAGTGTTTGTTCGCTGTGCTTTGGGTACTTCAAGTGCATCAGTCCGCGCTTGTGACCTAGTTAGTGCACTATCAACGGTGGGTCGATCATGGTTTCCTCATTTGTAATTACGAGTTCTAGTGTCGATAACTTATTATCAGCTCTGCAAATGGTAGATGCGGTAATGTAATTGTACGGTGAAATACTTGCGATAAGGTCTGGCATTTTGGCTTTCTGATTTTTCTCTGGGTATGCCGTGGCGATTAGGACGTCTACCCTGAAGTAACCTAAGAACGTGGCTGTAAGTTGGGAGTAGGTTTTATATTTTTGCCGATACTAAGCGGGAATCTATCTCTGCAGTGGACGATGGGTAGCGATAAATGACTGCCACGAAGCAGTTGTTATTGCATCTGCGAAGCAAACGGCACCAAAGCCAATCGGTGACCAACGTCTGCGGATCATCCACTGGTCGTATTTTAAGTAGTTTAGATAGTATAGGATTACACTACCTCGCTTTCCGGGACGACCTTGTCGGAATAGTAACATTCCCCGTGTCATGATCTCGGCATCCGTAACCTCTAACAGCAATCAAGTCCCGGTTATAGAGACGAGATCCCAAGCATTTGTTGTCTGATGAAGCTGAAGCTCGGCAGTTTTACTGAGGTGACCTAAAGCATTGGTGTACACGCAGGGAAGTGTTTTGATTCTCAGACGCGAATCGAAAGACGTGTGGTTTGGATGAGAATTTGTGCCGACCGTTGTATGGTCGGACACTAACCGTTTTTTGGAGGTATTATCAGTGAGCCGCTTGGTTTTGGATTCAGTGGCTTCGTGATTGGCCCCACCGGCAGCTCATTTGGCACAGTGTGTGGAGATTGGTCACAGGATTGCATAAGAAGATCCTCACTTTTTTCAGATCTGCTACCATTGTGCTGTCCAAATCGAGTCCCCAGTTCATCTGTCTGCTAGGGTGGGGTTTCTACTCGGGCGACAGTTTTTCCCGCCGGTTTGAACCGGAGCTCAGTTGGCAGTCTGCTTCGGAGTGACTGTCATCGTTCTAGTAGCCTTAGTGTCAGATGCCCAATTTCAAGTCCAACCTACATCATGCTTGGGCTGCACCCTACGTAGTGTGCTGATTTTAGCAGCCTGGAGAGGGAAGCAGCTAGAAGGTCATCCAAGAGCAGCGCTACTGCTCCTCTTCGTTAGTCTCCGCATTTATGATGCTCGTGTGACTGGGGAAGCCATGCATATGAAAATGCTAGTTTGATTACCTTATGGCGTGTCCCAAGTAGAAGTACATCGAGTCCCAAAAAATTTGCTTCATCTTAACTGTTTACAAACCTGCATGTGGATAAAATAAATGATGCCTCCTTCTGTTCGCTAGGATAGGCTTTATTTCTGACACATACATGTATTGGTATAGTGAGTCTTACTTGTTTTCCCCTTCCTTAACTATACATCAAGTTTGCTGCCAAACACCGTATATTTAGACAACTCCGCTGATGCACTTCAACCGGAAGTTGAACTTCACCTAAATCATCTAACTGGAAACGGATGCTAAATTCGCATGGTTTGGATTTTCACAAACGCCTCATGTGTCCTGAATTGGGACATATATGGTCAGGTTATTCTGCCAAACAAGGTATCTCCATTGTTTAAATGCCAGTTTAACACTACTTTAGAAAAAACGTAACGCTATTATCCAAAATCTTTCATACTTCGTTCATAAACACCCGCATGAACGGGAATGTATATCAAATGGAAAATCACTTTGCGCATTCGTGCATGTGGTCTCTATACTAGTTAGTTATTCTAGTTCCTTCGACTCATACGCCTTCTTTGCACGAAAAGTGGGCTAAAGAAGACAGGTAGCTACGGGCATGTACCTTATGTTGCTTCCTTCCGAGTGCCGCATATGTAAAGGGGAACATATCTTCGAACGCTTTTCGGCTACTTTGTTTAGTTCAATGCCAGCGGCATCAAGCAATAGCCTGACTTCAAACTAAAATGATAAGTTATGAACGCATCCCTTTAAATATACTTTGCATATTGTGAGTTTTCGGCCCTCTTTCACACCTCTCCTGTTGATTTTCTTACGGCGATTGAAGTCTGCAAATTTCAACTCTGTGCACCTGGCCATATTCGCTCAGCTTCTAGCCAAAGCATTCCATATCATGTCGGTTTCGAATCAGCGAGAATGTGCACCTTTGATATAGAGAATTACATGGTTTGTGATCAGCATTGATTGGAAGCTGGTGATTGAATTCTCTTTGAGATGTTCAAGGGTTCTGTACCGTACCGAATAACGATTTGTGGATTGTAGGTACCGAACACCCAGAAGGTAACAATATCTGGGGAAAGAAACACCCTCCACAACTGCTCGACCTGACGCAGTTCATATTTGCTTGTGACGACACCGCCGACATATACGCCCCACGCCTTAGCCACTACAGAGGCGGCGTGGCACAACACCACAGCAAATAACACTTTCACGCCGTGATGGACTTTTAATCGTTTTGGAAACGCCACTGTAAAGTTGAGTAAGGTCCTGCTAATTGAACACAGGAATCCGCACCAACCGCTTGTTGGTGAAGCATACTGCCTATCATCATCATCCGTACCTCCATCTTTCACTGAGCTGGGGGCTGCCTCAGTGACTGCTTCCCGGCTTAGTGTCACTGACCAACTTCAGTCGCGAAATTCACGAGGTTGGTACCGATAGTGTCTTCTATCTGTCATGCGCCGTCGGATATCTTGAGCGGCGGCACTAAAGCCCACATCATCCGCTTGTGTCCTTTGAATGTGTCAGTGACAGTGTGCCCTTAAAACTCAACACTTCCATGAGACTTCAGCACCACCATTTGGTTTGACGAAATCCGTTATCACGACCAATCCAGGAAATCATTTCTAATGGACTAAATGATAACAGTCTTTTGAAATATCCGATTGCCGATAAAACAGAACAGCACACTTGTCATATGTGCAGTAGTATGCTTCCGGTCCAAGACTCCGTGATCTTCCTTATCTAATGTGTGAAGTAGGCCGCAATAACTTGGTGGAGCTGCAAGGGGCAACCAACACTTCGTAGGGAATTAGATGCCGTTAGCTCAACCACAACGGTGTATCAGGGACTAAGAAATTCCAGCCACACCTCCCCTACCTTTTGAAGCGCAGCCAGGATACATCTCTGTGAGGTCATCAATTTAGGGTGACCATGCAGTACAGCCGACTGGACGGTTGACGAAACATTTTCCCCCTCCTAGTGCCACAGCCCTGAAATGTCCTCTCGGCGATGTAACAAATGTCCCCACCTTATCCCTATTCAAAAATACCCCTGCATAATGCCCTGACACATCTGTACTAGATGATACTAGGTGATGTGATGAAACGGTTGCGGAAGCTCCTGCACAAACTGAACAATTCTCATGATGGCGTTAAGGATCCTGCCCCGAAACCACAAGCGAAGCAACCGTATGGAATCGCTGGCCATACAAGCAAAGGCAAAAGCCTTAAGCCAGGCCTAGTGCTCATCCCAGCAGTGTCAGTCGGTCAGGAGGAAAAGGGACACCCACTACGTTTTAGAAGTTTGCGCACGACCACCGCCAGGGTGTATAAGCGTGCAGTAAAGCAATATGGAGATGCACAACTCCAAGCTAATTACGACAATGACAAGTGCGCTTCGTGTTTTCAAGCAGACTGCAAGGCACGTAGTAAACAGATAGTTGGCTGGGTCGTGTGCTCTGACTGCGGCCTTTAGTGTCATCAGTTGTGCATGTCTTACAACGCGCAGCTGCACTTCACCTGCTATCAGAGTTCGTAAGTCGACAAGTTACTTGTTTCCACTTTAGGTTCCTTTTTACCACGCTTTTGCTGCTGCATGATCTCTAGGTACATCAATTACTCCCTCTGTTCATTACCCCTTTACCTGGGGTTGTCAGACACATCGGTTGGCACCTTTTGTTCCGGGGACTGGATACAGCTGGTCCATACACAACGATTCTGGGGCTTACATACGTTGACCTATGGTTCGCTCATCTAAAAACGTATTGAAGTTTATGCTATGGAATATACAACTTACCTTTCCGGCTAGCCATGCTCCAACTTGGACATTCTTGGCTCCCCAGGGGCCGCTCCTCATCACCAATGCAGTTTCAAAA
Source organism: Dicrocoelium dendriticum (assembly GCA_944474145.2). Taxonomy (NCBI): domain Eukaryota; kingdom Metazoa; phylum Platyhelminthes; class Trematoda; order Plagiorchiida; family Dicrocoeliidae; genus Dicrocoelium; species Dicrocoelium dendriticum. Next base: position 4,796,461 of record OX104068.1, on the reverse strand, counting down.
CGATAAACATGGATAAAAAGATACCTCCATGGTTTTCTGGAACATATTTGTGTAGCTATAGAAACTAGGAAGCGTTAAAACCACCTGTTTCCCATTTCTACTTTGATTCCCATCCATCAAGCTCAAAAAGATTCCATTTCTGTACATCGAATATCACCCACTTATTCTTTACCAAGAAACCTTGATACCAAATTAGTACACCAAGTATGTGCGCATATGTCGACATGGCAAAACTTTCCTTACGCTAGCTTTGTCAACACTTTTGTCTCTAAAATTTCCCCGCACGAGCCCCATCATGTAGGACGAGTAAATACTAGTCCTAGAAGATGCGCCAAATAAAACGCGGATATAAGAAACCAACTTGAACTGGAGTTGAACCGTATTTGATGGGCTACCAAAAGATGCGGATGGAAGAAGCGAGCCAGATGGTACACGTTATCGCGAGAACTTACGAGGCGGTCGAGTGTCGATCCGATTGTAAGGAAGGGTAAAACGTGAAAGAATAGTGCACAACTGCTCAACCATTAAACAGAACATGAAGGAGAGTAGTTGTCTGTTTGGGCTCTACAGAGCTACCCTCCCAGTGGGCTGAATATAGAAAGCCTTTGATATTAAAATGGCAGTCGAATCAAGGTTAGTATGGCAAACGCGTGCCGAGTAAGAATGACTAAGCGTTCGTGTCAAATGAGGGTCGCCATAAGTCCTAAACGGCTGTACCGTTTGTGCTTTATTATTTATTGGGTGCAAAGGCGGCTGGATTTCAGCGAGCCTTTGGAGCGGTCTTGTCAGATTGCAAACGCTGGCTGGCCCAGAGAAAGGCCGACAGGACCTCAACCTCTGCTGTCCTCAAACGGTGCGCTTCGGACTGGTCTCCACCTAGCCGCAACCCACCCTGCGCCAAAACAGCCCAAGTCCCAATGATAACCGACCGTCGTCCAGCGAAGCGACTTTCTTCCCGTGAAGAAGTGACACACGAGCCGCGTTTAAACGACCACCGTTTGCGTCATGATCCCCGTTGCATGAGCTGGTCCTCGAAAACAATGCTCGTGTAATCTAGACAGGCGTGCAGAGACTCGAACATGGAAAAGCAAGCACATAAATCAATAAAAAGGACGAATGTTGGATCTGCGTGTTTAGATACCTGGTTCATGAATATTCTTAGAACAGGCTTTCAATAAGCTTTTAGTATTTTTCATTTCCTATACGTTAATCGACCAAAAAGAGGGCAAATATATAATTTCTACAAACCTAGGCGTATTTACACCGTACATTATATGAAAAACGAGCGGGCTTACGCGCCTCCTGACCACGGCGATTGGCCGTGGGCAGCGGCGGGCTAGAATCGAAGGATGGCGGGACGGCTGATCCATGTAGACCGAGATCATGGTCTGGTTGAACACCACTTTAACGCGAAAAGCTTGTGCGGTGTGTTGGGACGTAGCACAAGGCACTACCAGTCGAAGTAGGTGAGGTAGTTTCTTCCATAAAAGCGGGCTTTTACGGTTGCTGATGAAGGCATTGCGTACGCCACCGCGGTCAATCGTGTACTTTTATTCTCACTGTGTAGCAAGTTGAAAGGTCCTATGTACTGCGGCTGACGAGGCTGGCGAACACCGGCTGCTCGAAGAAAGACGTGCGAACAATTAGACAGCTTCTCGGGCACGTACACTGGGGTCCTTGCGATAGAGGAGCATGTAGATGCAGCTAACTTATCTGGTGAGCCATTTGCTCAGTGTAACATCCGTAGTCAAAAAGGAAGCAGTCGTGACTGGTGCTATATGCAGCCAGGGCAACTGCAGCGTGCTGTCGTAGACTAGCTGCCCTGGAGTTAAGTCGAAGACAGTTTTAACAGTGTTTCTTAAGCCTAGGAGGACGAGAGGAAGTATTTTAGACCACGAAGGACCTGCTTGCACACGTAGCGCTGCCATCAAAAGCTGGTGAAAGCGTTCCAGCATGTTGTTAGCGACTGGATGATACGCCGTCTTCTGAAGCTAGCGAGAGCCTAAAGTTTGAAGCAAAGTGGCAAGGGTCGAGGAGACCTGTGACCCAGGATCGGTGGTCGTGGTGGCGGGGCAGCCGTATTGAGCTACCCAGCGCTCCAGAGAAGCTTCCGCTACAGTTTCCGAGGAGCAGATTTTAGGCCTGGAAACAGTTTCCCGCCACCTAATGAATAGATCGAGAAAGGTTAGTAGATATACACAGCCTTTCGAAGGCGGCAGAGGACCATCGCGTGAATGCGTATTTGGTAAAACGTGCGTCTGGCATAGGAGACGTTCCTTTTGGACCTTTCTTATGCTTATGCACTTCCACACGTTGACACGGAAGGCAAGCATTTGCCCAAAGTACGGACATTCCGATAGACTGCTCCAGACGACTTGTGTGGTTACGAGTATAACCGATGCACGAAAGTCTGTGTGAGACAAGCCGTGCAACGTGTCGAACACAGTCTGCCGAATTTGATGTGGGACGGCTGAGGGCGGCTTGGTAAGATAAATCGCACAGTGTAGTTCCGTCTGATGATGTCAGTAGAAAGTTGCCTATGTCCAGTGTGGGAGACCTGCGTATTATATCAACCGCCAGGTCACTGAGCTGCTCTGCGTCCATGGCTGTCAAGTCAATAGCAGTGCCGGCGGCAGCGAAGATAGCTTGGATTCGGGAAGTTGCATCAGCGACGGTGTTGTGCGCACCTGAGATAGGTCGCATATCGGTCGTAAGCGGAGCGATATATGCTAGGTGGCGAGACACGCTAAGAGAATATCGGTCAACAGTCGAGCCTAGCAGGTAAGCCACGGTTTTTTGGACCATTAAGATGACAAAGGAGCGGGCTTCTAAGACGTGTCGAATTACGGATCGCTAGATATATGGTTAGTAGTTCTCTACCGTAGGTATTGTAGCGTCAAGCAAAAGTTGTAGGCGGTTGAAGAAATCGCTACGTGCTGCCACTTTTCCACTACTCGTTTCTGCGAAACGGCGCCGACCGCCACGTCCGTGGCGTCGGTACTGCGAGACAGTGGGGCAGCCGGATCGTGATGCATTACAGTGGCTACGTTTACCAAAGCCTCGATCAGCGATCTAAGCGCAGCGCGTGCTGCAGCAGGAAATGCGAATTTCTTTAGTTTCCCACGCTAAAGTTCCGCGAGGGTTTAGGTCAACGACGAGCCATTTGGTATAAACCGTCGGTGGTGGATGACAAACCCATCAAAAGTCCTGAGCTGTTTAGAAGGATGAGGACCGTCGTAGTCGATGACGCCGTGAATTTTGACCTGCAGTGACACGACGCCTGCAGAGGAGACACCATGGCCGAGGAAGTTAAATGAGACGACAACAAACGAACCCATTCCAGCGTTGATCGTCATCCAGTGTTGAGATCAACGATCAAAAAGTGTTCACGCGTTGCGCCTGTGCTCTTCTCGTGAAGAGCTAGCGCTTAAAATCTCGTCGAGGGTAGCGTAAGTAAGGTTTAAGCCGCTACAAACTTGGTCGATGAAGCGCTGAAAATTTTACGTACCATTATTTAGACCGAATGACATGCGCAGTAATTCGGACAAACCAACTGGAGTTTTCATGGCGGTTTTAGCTACGTCCGCTTCGGCTACCGAAGTACGCCCGCACCAAGTCGAATTTCCTGAAGATATTCTTATCTGCCAGACTAGCCGTGAGATCCACGACGTGCGGGATCTGATAGCGATCAGGCGTGGTAACCGGATTCAAGTTTCGATGGTAACCGCAAGGAAGCCGGTTTCCCATGACCTTCTAGGGGATCCCGTGTAGTGGCGACGCCCATGAGCTGTTGGACCTTCTGATGATACCAAGCTGAAGCATGTGGTCAAACTTAGCTCGTGCAGCGCGTAGATTGTCCGGATCATGCCGTCTTGCTTGTGTGCTTCCTGGTTGCCCGCGCGTGACTATATGGTGAGCGACCTCTGTCGTGAAGTTTGTAAGCTCTGCAGGCGGTAGAACCAGTTGCAGGTATCCGGAGAGGAGCCTTAAGTTCTCGGACGGTGAGTCTTGGATCCGGAAATCAGGACTGATTATCGGGGCACCTGGAAGGACGTCAAGAACATTTAGTTGTGTAAGGTCAGCTAAAAATCCGTAGTGATCAGTATTAACAAGCAACCCGAAACGTCAGGGAAGTTGATACCGATACTTGCGAAGGGTACCGACGAGACCATGAAGATGCGCTGAAAAGCGCGGCTAAGATATTATTCCAGGTCAAACGTTCGCTTACCGCATGAAGCAATCGGAGAACTGTTGTCCGCACGCAAGTTGTACGCAGACTTTGAGTGCTTGTCGTTTGCGTTCACAGGGCGGGCGCTGACTTTCGCTCTCATGTCGACGATGAAAGTACATCGATCCTTAACGTAAAACAGGCGCTTAGTTTGGTTATTCACGGATACGTTGGTCATGCTGGTATGTGAGTTATTTGCTTTCCCTGAGGTGGCTGAGTCGTGCCTAATAAAGGGAGTCCAACAACGTCTATCTCTTCCACCCTATCAGCGATGATACCTACATAATTCTTTGATGCACTT
>OX104068.1:4772222-4791462 GCA_944474145.2 Dicrocoelium dendriticum | reverse complement strand
CACATGGGCGGACTGCACCTCGCATCACCGAGGAATATACCATTTATTTATTTACAGCTAAGCGCTTAGGAAATAATTGGGGAAAACAAGCTCAACAGTTATTACACGATACGCTGGGTTCATATGAGTGTAGCATACAGCTCAACAGTGAATGGGCAGAAATAGGTGTGACGAGGAAATATGCCGATACGATGCTGTCGGGTAGTATAAAGGATGATGGTATGTGGTCCTGGTCAGCTTATCAGAAAGAAGTAATGGGTTGTGCGCTGTTCGCTTGTGTGTCAAATCCATCACTTTGCAGCGTGGTTAAACAGATAGTTGTGACTACTATATTGAGTGCGTTCCTCCGGCAAAGACCCACCATAGCCAGGAACGTTGCTATGGCTCCAATGTAACCAAAAACTGTCACCAGCAGCGCACCTTGTTTATAAAATTTTTGTTCCTTAATTCGCAGTTTGAATATATCCATACCTACCGTCGGCTGATGCACGATGGGCAAGGGACTATTACTTCCACGGTTCTTTCACGTCCTGTTGGAATGGCACCGTACGTTCCGTAGGTAACCGATCATTGGAACCTTTGAAATGTTGTGTTTGTGGTTTGGAGAACCGCGTAACGTCGCCGAGGGGTATCCAAAATAATTTTGCGGGGTAGATTTGAGCACGGAAAACGGCCGAACCCAATTGTTCAGGGGAAAACGTGTGGCAACTCGTCCGGAATAACTAACGGGAAATTCTCCGGGGCAAGTTGTATGGATTGGAAACATTAACGTGCACAGCTAAGTGGACGGAAAAGTAGCGTGAACTACTCAGGATGCCTAGTAAATGAGAAGTATGTGTCCAGTAATGAAAATAGCCAAACCTGTTTGTGCAAGTGATAGTGAAACGTAGGCTTGTGTAGACATATTTCCAAATTAAGGGCATAGCATTTGCAGAAAAACCTGTAATTTGAAGTTAAGCGAAAGGTCCATTGGCATTAAATGTCAGCAAATGAGCTCCGGGTAAGCAATACGCAAAGTGGACAGTTGAACACAAAACTTCAGGCTGCAGTCAAATGGCATTCATCCAAGTAACCAACTAAGTAGTTTGTGCATCCAATAAGTAATAAAACAGCGTAACACTTATCTATTCCGTTCCATGTAGAGGAAAGTTGGGCCATGGTAAATTGTTGAGGTCTAAGAGATGGAAAGTTTACTGGAAGTTTTACAGCTCCGAACTGACTAACAACGTAGGGAGGACAAATGGAATACAAAAGTAGGCTACATGACAAAGCCAATCTTACGTCGTAACGCTGCCCGTACTGCCTCCGAAAGCGCCTGCAGGGCACGGAAGACGCAACTTCGACCGAGTGGGTAAAAGCCGGCATTATGTGCATAGCCGATACTTGAGCGTTGTTTGACCTTACCATGGTCCTTGCTTGGTACCTTTACATCTGGCTGATGTGTCACGGGTTTTTTGTTTAAAATATTATTGATTTGCACGGCTCTTTCGGTCGCGTAATACACAAGCGATTGCCGCCTGGTTTTTAGTTGTTCACGTTGTAATGTTACTGCAATTTCTGGCTAATGTTCGTGCAGGAGAAATGCCACTGCTTTCCTTTTTTATTATATTTTTGACATTATTAGCGCAGATATCTAATACTATCCAGATTAACAACTTATCTAGCGCTGATTCCAAGAATTTAATTTTCCTACATCTATGGTGCATTTAAGTGGCGCACCTTTTACTTTGGCAAAGTGTATTCGTATTCCAAACCGTCTTCTCGGTACTGCTGACGAAAACTAGCACGCAAATACTGAATTTACTATTGGGTGTTTAGATAAATATGCTCAGCCAATTAAATGACGGAATTTCTAAAACTATGTCTACAGTAAACTAAAACTGACAAATATTAGTGTTCGTACACTTTCACAAAACCATTCCAAAGTTATATCAACTACTGATCTGACGATGCCGCTGCTTTTTAGTGGTACTATGTTAGGTCATTCCAAACTTTCATTTAACGATCTATACTGAGATTAAATATCCACATGCAGTTGTATACCATTGGTGTATTTAACGCCAGAAAGTATTTTCCTTAATTTTATATAGCGCCGCAGCCCTCAGCGGGTTGTGCATTGGCACCAGTTGTACCAAGTATAACTCTTTTGTGTGCTTAGTATAGCAGTGTTGTCGTGTTTGGCCGTTGATATATTTGTAACGCATACGTCTATGAACGGTTTTATGTCGTATAAGCAAGTCTACGGCGCCGAATTTGTAAGCGTTCTACGGTATGGTGGCGGTAGCAAATGGGGTAGTTTCAAGTGCTTTCCATTACTCCCGTTTAATACCTAAATACACAAACTGGATATAAAACACGCGCAGTCTAACCACTATAAGTTTGCCAGCGTTTTGCAACATTCTGGTTGCGCCGTCTATACAAAGTTGCTTTTGAAGTCCTTGTATGTTCAAGATTTTAGTAGGCACGGGCAAATACATCAATAATTTATCCTCGAATGCCTCAAGGCACGATATAAGAAGCATGGTCAAAATTTTATAAGAAATTATTTCCAGTTCGTCTGTTGTGTTACACGTAATTGGAAGTCGGCTGATATGTATAGATTTTGCAGCAATAAGCAAATCTATTAAGGTACAAATGCTATAAAATACGATAGTAGGTGGTTATGAGTGTAGTGTATAACTAAACTATAATAAGGTATAAATTGAGGCAGTGTTGTAATGTGTAGACAATGAAGTAGCTTGTAGTGTAGGTAACAATAATAGTAAAAGGTAACGGTTATCAAGTTGCCAGCGTGAAACCTTGGGTGGAGCCGTTTTCACTAGTGCGATGAATCCGCCAATTTGCAGTATTATTAGACGGATACTTAGGGCTTTGAATTGTGGAAACGCTTATTGGTAGGATGTTTGGATTGTTTATTTACTGATAGCCTTTGTGTGGTCAAAAGTACACAAAGCCTTCCTTCATGAAACTAAACCGCTTTAAAGGCAATTGCTCAGTGACTGCATCCTTCCACCTTTCAAGCCCCGATTAGGTATAAGAGTTGTTAGCCAGCGTTTAACCAAACGTCACTACGTTATAGAATCCAAAATAAGCTGTTTACTACTTAGAAGAAAGTTACACAAGTGTATATTTTACTCTCGGAAAGTGAACGGTTAAACCTTTAGTACATTCTGAGTATCTCATGGTTAATACCAGTGCCGGCCAAATGGTACACCACCATGGACTGTAGCCGTTACCTTGATAAGAGCACAACACGGACGCAATAAGCACTCTTAAATTGAAGGGAGTTTAGTGGTTTAGAAATAGAATCGCTGACGACCGGAGCCGGTGAGCTGCCTCATTCGTTATCGGTTGGGGTTCGTCGAGTTGACAAAGAATAAACCGGGTCTCTAATATGCAGGGCGTTCACCAACGTGCAAATTGCAAATTCAACTGTGCCGAAATTTTAGCTTGACTTCCATTAGTTGCTGCGTCTTACTGTTAGGTTGAAACTGAAATACTTTATGAAATTGATCCTCCCGTTGCAGCAAGAAAAAGAGGTCCAGTTTTACTACACTGTGAGTTATTGCGACCCTGGAAGCTAACCTTTCTCCATCAGGTTTCACTCACGTCCAATGAAAATGAGGCACACTGCTGAACCTAGTGCAAGCCTGAAGCGCAAGTTTTGCATTTGCAGCGGTTTGAGGAGCTATGACATTATGTGCTAAAAATAAATTATGGCCTGGTTCATGTTACCTCCCAGAGTGTCTGATGATAGCGTATCTAAGGCTTTTTAGATTGCAGCTAATACTGGTTGTAGCATCTGCGTTTAGTGAAATATGCGTACACAGGCTTACAGCGATGTTTTGTATAATGGATGGTCTACCAGTAGCAGCCATTTTGGCTCAGAATTAACCCCAGGTGATCAGGCAGTCTTAGGTTCTGTTACTCTTGCTTGCAAGCAATTAACACCTGCAAAGTTGAGACCGTCTACCCACAGCTATATAGCGAAGGTACTAGTTGTGCACTGCTGTCGCATCCTAGCTATTAGATCAATAAACATCCTTGATGGATTCAAGACCCGGAAAAATAGCTATCTCACATTACCGGTCGTCGCAGATCTGAAGAGAATGCAGTCAACTTCACTAGTCTTGTTCAAACATTCGTGTACTCTGTACACTTATCCAAAAAAGCCATGAACTCAAAATTTGGAGCTATTGAGGAAAAGCATTGGTTGGGGACCTTTACAGGGGCCTTTAAAATGCCGACCTAAACACGGGTCCGGGTATCTGCTTGCATAGAGCAAAATTGCATAGTTTAATAACGGTTGGCTTGTTGAACTATCTACGAGTGCCAGGGTAGTGCTTGGTGATTATCGCGTTTCAGAATAACCTTCGGCACAACCTTCCGGGAAGCAGTAAAATTTTGCCAAGCAAGTGTAGTCCCTATACAAATCCACAGATGTTAGTTAAAAATGTGGTATGGCGAACTTGAAGCAAAGCTATTAATTGGCCTGTAACTTGCTTCTCTTAGATGGAATACTGGATTGCAGACAAAACTTGTTGATATGGTAAAGTGAATTAGGTTCCGGTTCGTAACCAAAGAAACAAAAGGCGCGGAAACAAAAGCGTATCCGTTCTAAATGTCATTGACTACGCCTGGATGAGAGGATACAATGCTGTAAAGCAGGCTAGTGAGCACTTAGGGCAAAACCAAAATGTTTTAGCAACCAAGTAGTATCACGTTTGCTGACGAAGCCGGTGATTGTCTACCCGCCATTCCATAAGCAAATATTGCTGCTTCGTAATGGGTCCCTGCTTTAAGCACTACTAATGCATTTGCTGTACTTTGCGTTTGTCCGTTAACATCTGGTTACGTTTTCCATTACTCTACTATCGACGACGTTGATGACGCCGGTGAATATATACTAGTGTGCCGTATTTGCTCGTCAACTGTGATCAGTTTGGTTTACTTTAATGACAGCGCATTTCCGCCTAGGTATGGGCAAGCGCAAAGGCTTGCGGCTAATAATCAGATAAATAAAAGATTTCCGCGTAATATCAGGTGTGTGGTTCGTATTGATTTTATTCCACCATACAGATGGGTGGTAGATTGTCCGGTTATGGGGAAGTTTTGCCATAAAGGCTTTCTCCTTATAAATACCTACCTATATGATTTCATAATTATTACGACGCGGAAGGTGGGCATCGCTACGAAATGCATTCAACGCCTGCTTCTTGTTTGGTCAAGCATTTACACCCCGTAGTCAACGGAAATTTACGCCTAAGTATTTGTTTTATACCGTGTACCAACGACAACCTTAAACAACGAAGCCTTTTTGGGTCGCCAAAATTGCAAATTCTATAACACCAATGCCTGCGTATGTTCATAAGTAAGCTTACGTACATCCTTATTATGATTTGGCTGACACCTTGGCTTCCATATGGAAAGGCCTCTGGTAACGTCTGCACTATGACCACTGGTGGTTTGCGCTGCAGCAGATACATCTCCACCCCCAAGTAACCTATCCAGTATAAATACAAGCGAAGTAGACCCAAATGCATGTGGATAGGAGCTTGCTCAATCCTTTGTACATACACAACGTCCGAGCTATGTTAAAAGAATATTAATAGTTGTACAACGGACGGCCGCTTAATCGTAGCCCGTTTCAAACTGGATGGGATTACCAGTGTAGCATAGCATAGAAAGCCCGACCGCTGGTCCGCTCCTTGGCAACGGATAGCCGTTTTATGAATTCCTTAAACCAGGTGGAGCGTTTTTTACAAGTACGCGTCTTGTCAGAAATTGCTCCTATTGCTATCTGGAAATTCAAAATACACAGGATTATGCAATGCGTGTAACCACTAAACAGCTAAGTTTGTGGGTGTGGTCGAGTACGTATGCTGTTTATCATGTCATCTTCTTTGATGCTGTGAACTTGTTTTAATACTAGTATACCACTAGGATTTACATGCGGTATTATTAGCTGGTTAGTGTTAGTTGCGCTTTACGCGAGTTTTATAGTGCACTCAAAATTTTGGGGCATATGTGACTAGCTGTCGCCATGTTAGATGAATTGCTGTTTTTCATCGGATGGTGCGACGTTGTACCTCACCAGTTAACATCCAGAAGAGGACTACGGAGGTTCAGCTGACAACCGCGATGTCATTATTTAGGTATATGATGCAGCCGGTGACGAATTGTGAGCAGAAGCTTGGCCAGAACTGGCCAACCGGTTGTGAGTACCGATATAGATAAATAAATATTTTATCCGCAGATATTTCGAGGAACACCGAATGAGACATAACCAGGACAGTACAAGCTTTTGTTGTGCCACAGGCAAGCTTCTGGGTTTGAAATGCTTGGCAAGCGTACATCGTTGGACATGATCCATCCTTATTCCTACGTCTGCTCAGGGATGAGCGTCCTCGCGGGATACTCAGCCCGCGCGCGACTGGTGGTGGTCGCGCGGCAGCGAAGCGCCGTTACGGCGTACAGCTGACACATTATTTTTTCCCATGTCCCCTTACTTCCTTTACCTGTGTATTACGCCGAGACTCTCCTTTTACACCTAGGCTTAAATTCTACGGCTTTCTCTCATTGCTTCCGACTACTTTAACCCTAAAGGTCAGGCATAGGCAGACCTATTGGTCTGCTCACTTAACCCGGGGAATATCTTTGGCTTCTCCACTTTCTCTGAAGAGAGTATTTTCCTATTCGCTATCTATTTGCATTACTTTTTTACTTGGGTGGATCTCTTCGGGCTTGGCGCTAATCTACCCTCGGCTGACCAGTCTCCTGTTTCTGAATGCCCCCGACATCCGAGAAGTTATCGCTTGAGGCTCTACATTCCAACAACTCTGTTCCCCTCATCTCGATTCCTCTCATTGGCATGCTAACTGCCTTTCAATATAGTCACTTTTGTCCAGAAAGCTGCTTGACGTATTATATTCATCACCGTTATTCACACAAGTTGGTGGCCTAGATTCATCTTGATGGCTTATCCGGATTCGTCTGAACAGTCTCCTGCCTTCTGACCCACCTTGAACTTCTGAGATCTCAATGACATAGGCTCTGCTGACGTACTGCCTTGTAACCCTCAGCTCGAAACATTTTTGATCATGATTCATCCATATTATTACATCCCTCTTTTATCCTTAACATAGCTCTTTATGCCGATGCTCTTTTATTATTTAGCTCTAATTTATACGGCTTCCGTTTTACGAGCTGACCTTCTATTCTCGTTTTTATGCCCTTCTTTTTGACTACTGTGTCCCTAGTGAGCAGGGGTTAACAGACCCAACGTCCTGTTTACATCATCCCAAAGCTAATTGCCTATTCATTTAGCCACTTTCCTTTTCAGCTGCTTCTTCCCTGACGAAACTCATTACTTTATTCTCAACTATATTTGGCTGCCTAGCTTCGTCTTCCTGGCTTACCTGGATTTGTCTGAATTGCCTCCTGTTTTCTGACCTCTGAGATCTAACTGACCTAGTCGCTGCCGAGGCAACGCTCTGTTACCCTCACCTCTAGAACATTGCTGGTTGTGACTCATCCTTGCTATCATGTTCCCTCTCTTCCTTAACTTGTCCATTTCTGCCGATGCTCTCCGTCAGCAGTCAGACCCTATTATTACGACTTTCTTCCTATGAGCTGACATTTTAGTCCGGTCTGAATGACCCACCTTCCGACTTTTGTGACCTTGATGATCAGGAGTAGGCAGACACAACGGTCGGTTTACAACACCTCAGGGATATCGTTGGCTTTTCCACTTCTCATCAATAGAGCCTTTTCCTTTTCGCATTTTGTTTGCATTCCCTTTTCCAATGGACAGGCAAATCTTCAGGCCTGGCACTACTCTAGCGTTCACTGACCAGCCTCCTGCTTTCTGACTACTTCCAGACATTTCAAACGTTAGCGATTTAGGCTTTGCCGTCCCAGTACTCTGTTCCCCATCATCCTGAGACCTTTCCTCGGCATGCAACTGCCTTTTCAAATAACCACTTTCTTCCCAAACTGCTTCTTTTCAAATGAAAATCATTACTTTATTCACACCTTATTTTGGTGGCCTAGCTTCAGATTGCTGACTTATCTGGTTTTGTCTGAACGCTTTTCTGTTTTCTGAGCTCTCGCTGAATTTTGAGATCTAATGATCAAGTTTCTGCCTAGGAAGCCTGTTATCCTCACCGCAAGAGTGTTGCGGGTCCTGATTGAACCTTGTTATCATGTCCCCCTGCTTCCTTAACTTGTCCATTTCTGTTGATACTTTCCGTCAGCATTCAGGCTTTACGAATACGACTTTCACCCTATGGGTTGACATGCAAGTCTCGTCTCAATGATCTCCTAACTTCCGACATCAGCGACCCTAATAATCAGAAACCGACGGACCCAAATGTCTGTGCACATCAATTGGAGCATATCGCTGGCTTTTTTCTTTTTCTTCTCATCCATAGAGTTCTTTTCTCGCACTCTATTTCTGACCTAGCTGGTTCTGTCTGTACGGTCTCCTGCCTTCCAACCTGTCTCAAACTTCTGAGCTCTAAATAATCTAGTCTCTGCAAACGCAACGCTCTGTCTCGCCCGCCTTCAGGGCACTGCTGCACATGATTCCTTATCAGTATTTCCCCTTTTATCCTTAACACTTCTATTCTGTTGACAACCCGTTAACGTACCGACATTTATTATACGACTTTCTCTCCATGAGCCGCTATCATCCTCTCATTTTCATGGTCTCAAGGTTTCCGAATACTGAGCCCATACTTAAGTACCATCGACAGGTCCAAAGATCTGTTCGCAAGACTTCGAGATCTTTGTGGGCTTTTCTACTTCCCCTTAATAGTCTCCGCCTTCCCGACCACCTTCTTTCATTTTCGCGCTCTCCGTTTGCATACCGGTATCCATTGGACGGATAACTCTTCTGGTCTGGCTCTACTCTAGCCTCGTTTGACCATTCTTCAACTTTCTGACTGTTTTCAGACATTTAAGACGCAAATGCTCTAGGCTGTGCAGTCACAACACACCCTGTCCCTCCGCCTGAGAGCTTCGTTTGACATGCTAACGCTTTATATAGCCTCTGTAGTCCCGCAATTTTTCCTTTCTTATGACACGCACTACTGTATTTCCCACTTTAATTTGGCGGTCCAGCTTCATCTAGCTGACTTATCCGGTCTCATCTAAACGGTCTCTTGCTTTCCAACCCTTCTTGGACGTCTGAGATGTAAATGATCTAGGCTCTACTGACGTACCGCTTTGTGACTCTCATCACATGAAAATTACTGGTCGCGATTTATCTGATTTATTCTATCCCCCTTACAAGTTTAACATGTCTATTTCTGCCGACTCTCTCGGCCAACATTCCGGCAATAATAATATTGCCCTCTATGAGCCGACATTCCAGGCCCGTCTCAATGGTCTCCTTTCTGACAGCTGAGGCCTTATCCATAAATCATCGACGGATCAAATGGTCTGTTCACAAAACTCCGAGATAATTGTATGCTAGTCTACTTCTCTTCAATAGATACTTTTCCTTCCAGACCTCATTCTTTCCTTTTCGCGCTCTCTTAAAAGTCCTTTTTCAATTTGATGGAGAACTTTTCGGGTTTGGCTCTAATCTACCCTCGTCTGCACAGCCTCCTTTCTGAATGCTTCCAGGCATCAGAGACATAAACGGTTTAGGCTCTTTAGTCCGAAAGCCCTGTGCCCCTAACCCTTTGTGCTTTGCTCACCATATTATCTGCCTATTCCTGCGCAAATCTCTGCCAACGTTACCTTAATTACCTCACTGGGCCTCATCCTTCTTCATCCTTCATTTTATTAACAAGGCTGAATCCTCACCTGTAGCTGGTAGGCGGCCTTTCCACTTCTCCTCAATAGACCTGCTTTACCGACTCTTCGCTTTTCTTCTTGCTCTTTCTGTTGCAATCCTTCATTCGACGATAATATACATGTGCTTGTCCTTCCTGACTTCTTGCACTCCAACCAATTTAGGACTGAGGAAATACGTTCCTGTCGCTTCTTCTAAGTGATATTCTTCCCATAAGCTGCACATTTCGTCTTCCACTCTACGCTTCCCACCGATTGGGAATATGCGCATTAGGACCCCTCAAACACTCTTTGCTGCATCAATCTTTCAATCTTTCCTTTATTGCTGCTTCGTGTTCTGCTCGATTCTTGTCGTATTCCGCCACTGTTGATAGACGTGTATATGCGATATTTAAATAACTATTACATGTATAGGAATACAATAGTTTAGTCTTTGCTGAAATGGATCGAATGCGGTCTAGCTACCTACTTTTTCTGTCTGTGTGGCTGTCTCTGTTTGTTTTCTTTTTCGCGAGTTTGTCGCAGGTACGGCGACAAGCACTCAAGGCATGGTCCATCGTTGCGACAAGAATACAAGGCATACAGTTGCTTTATCTGGACACAAGCGGAAGATTAGCAACCGTTTCTACAACTTACTAACCGGACAAATCGTTCGCTATCTTTCACGGATACGAGTATTTTGAGGCATGAACCATTGGTTTCCATTTGCTTAACAATGTCTCTTCCACATACCTCTTGCTTGGGAGCACTCCTTTTGATTGCGGAAGGCACATTCTCACGCCGATACAAAGTCTGAACAATTGGTAATTCTGAGCTCTTCAATCAGTTTCGGCCTCTCAATTGGCCGTTGTTTCCTATATTTCTAATCAATTTTTCTACACACTCCGGGGATTTGCGATTCTTTTCTCAGAAAGATGTCCTATCCTACAAGACTTCAACCTATTTCAATGTATATTCCTAGGAGACTTCAAGTGGTTCGGCAGACGATCAACACATCATATTCAGAAAGAATGCTTGGTTCCCGACCTACCAATCGGGCACAGGAGAGGACCCAGGAAAGCAATGGGCGCTCGCCTAACGCATCATCTAGCAGAAAAACGGGACGCAACCGTACTGCGAATAACGGGGCACACAAACGTTCAACAAGCAACATAGTCTGTTACAACTTGCCATTCAATTGATTGGCGGCAGTGTTTCAGGACGTGGTGGGTTTTCGCCTGGCTAGCTTTCTCCCTATAACCAGTCGCAAATGTCTTTTAACAACCCTGATACTTGGCGAATGTGACTCGCCACCGAATAAAGTCACAGCCAATAACTTTACCCTAGCAGATCAACTAGCGTCACCATTCTAGATAGTTTCGTTACACTGGAACTTGTACATCTGCATATACGTTCGTTTTCTCTTTCTACGAATTCGCGAATATACTGTCGCCTCTACGATATCAAGTTTACCTTTGCGTTACTTATGCACGAACTCACTGTATTGTCATATATCTCGAGCGTGCTCTACAATTATTTTACAATGGAGCATTCACGATTCTTAACCTAGTATTAGCCGAGGTATGGCTGCGATATATGGCTGACCGATTATGTCCTAACAAGCCAGTCCTGATCTCGCCACAGCCAAATTATTGTGTTGCATTTTCACTATTGTACAGTTCCAAGCATGGACAAATGAACAACGTTCTACTGTCACTGTTACAGTTGCCATAAAACGTCTATACAGTTGTACATGCCTGAGCATGCCTCAATGGGCGTGCCTCGCATAGTCTAGAATAAAATATTTATTTATTTAATACAAACTGCAAAAATGGCCGATGCACTGGCCAGGAACGGAAAGTAGTTATATGGCGAAAATCCAGCTTTAAGCAGGTATAAATGTGTAACACATAGATGTCACGGAAGGTAATAACAGGGAAGCGTCTTTTTACCGTACCTATCCAAAAGGTACTCTGGTTACCTTGGCAGCCTGTGTTTGTTGGCAGTGCGTAGATTCAGTGGCGAGTAACATCCGCCCTGTCGCTGTGTTTTCGAACGGAATTTTGTAGCATTTTCTAGGAAGAACACTTGTCAGGCAAAATCCCGCCACGTCCTGGAACGCTGCCGTCAATCCGTGTTGTATCTTACGGACGGATTGTACACCCCATTTTACACTCCGCATTCACAGTCCTATGAACCCTTAAGCTCTGCGTTTGCTACTTAAGTTGCTAAGTGCAGAATCGTCAACAGTCGTCGAATCCGGCAAAAATAAACGTCTAGGAAAGTCGGGTAAAGGATTGTACAGGAGATTAAGGATTCAAAAGTTTCGAACTTTGGCTTTTGTAATTTACTGGTCCTGGCCTAAAGACCTTGCCCAGGTATCCAAACTTGACATTTCAAGCGGTGTGTGCACCTTATCCTTGTGGCTAAATTAATCCCATCGCAGGCGAAATTGCACATCCTCAGTCAAAGATAGGATACACAGGAAGTTTGCATAAATTTCTTTCATATTATGTGTTGAAGCAGCAGTGAACTAAAGCCAAATCTTGGTGAGCAGGCCTCGTAAAAGCATAAATTGTCTACAGTAGGAGGACCTCATTCCGCCACAATTGTTATTAGCAAGCGAACATTTCTTCATTTCCGGTGACAACTGCATGTTTGGCCATCAGAATACTCTAGGTAAGAGCTGTATCAATGTATTATTGCAGCGCGATAAGGCGCCGAACCCCAGTGAAAGAAAGCCAGAATGAGGCAGCCAAGCTCTATAAGTCAAAGCGAAGTCATTGTACCAGATAAAACTGTCTTCCGGCGTGAAACAAAGGATCCAAGACAAGACACATTTCCCTTTATTAAGTTGTGTCAATGTGACTGCAAGTGTTGCTGGAACCAATTGTTTAGACTAATTGCGTTCATAACATGCAACAAAACATGCACGGTAAGCTGTGTTGTTTGCGCCAACATACGTATGCAGCTTGGATCCGTGCTTACAAGCGTAAGGCACATCCTTCCTTCAATCTCTAAAGCTGCGAGCAGTTGCTATGTCTTTGCCATTTGCAGACACCCGTGATTTGTGTATGAGGAACTTGTTAATGTATGCAAATAATAGACGACTAACAGGTACGCAATAGGAGTTGGTAGGTAGGTTACGCCCAACTTTCAAAACCAGTCATGAAATGCAGGAGTACGTAGCGGTAAACTTTGGTGTGGGATGCACCCTACAAATATGTTTCGTGATAGAGGCTCGTGGCAAAGTGGACGGTAAGGATTAATTTCCGCTTAAACTGTCGCAAAAACGGCAAGTGCGGTGTAATAAAAAGGGAAACTACATTCCTTACATCTCTTTCGTTCCATTGCTCTTGCACCCAGTTGTAGTCTGATAATGCGAAGTTTTATTGTTTGATAAGGCGCACCAACTAAACTTCCGGGGCCACGTGGCGTGGCGTTGTACGTTTTGGGAAGTGACTAATGTTGCGCTATTTTAGTACGCCCTGCTACCAAACGAAAAGACGGGTGCGGAACCGTCTGCAGTGACCACGACGCGGAAGTGATTCCTGAGACCTTAAAAGAGCTCATCGTGGTGCTGGACGAATGCGCGGCCCAAGCGGGTACCTTTAGCTGGGGTTACCAAGTTACTGCAATGGTGGTTTGCCATTTTCTGGTTACGTGTGATATGCGTTGCAGAGGCATGCAGTTGCATGCGACCTCTGCAACGAACCACGTGTTGAGGCGATTGCTGAGTAACTTGCGTTTTACCGGGGAACGCCAATGGTTATACATGCTGCTGTGGACGCTTCTAAAAAGAAAAAAGAGTGCTATTGTTACCTGATGCGGCCATAACTACCTTGTGTGTCATCCTAAGCAGCTCATTATTTGGGGATACATGCACCTTCGGTCGCTTCACCACTCCTAGACTGACGAACAAAACAAGCCGATTAGGAGACGCTCAGGCGAGTGGTTTTCTCTTATGCTACTGTTTACAGTGGATGTGGGGCGAAACAACCCGTTTGGGAATGCATGCCTTTGGAAGTTCGGCGCAAACCTGAGGAGTAGTTACAAGCCGCCGGAGCATGTGAAGATGGGAGTTGCAAAGGTTGGTTGCTCGAGTTTTATGCCATGGTGTAATTTATGTGTCCTTGTTAATTCGTTTACATAGTGTCCTCACACTGGCGAAGAGTTTGCTGAATGGCGTTGCTGCGTGGCACATTTATTTAGGACCACCTGGTGACTGGGACCCTTTGCAAACGTGAGTTTAACCCTCACCGACTCTTTCCTTGCAAGCACTTATGGTCTATCGTGTCCCTTTATGAAGATGAAGTGGTTACGCTGCTGCGTGGTTGCAGATGGTGCATATCCGCGTACAGCGGATTTCATGTGGAGGTTACGGACGTGCGTGTGGTGGGTGTCCTAACGCAAGGAAAGGAGGATGCACTTCAGGAAGTTAAGGTATATATGGCAACCAAGGTATTCCAGCTGGATTAAGGTATGGTAGCATTGGGTGTTTATGCATGCAGCCTGGCAGCAGAGAATTGTCAGCGTGTCGTTCAGTCCATGGGAGGTTTCAGTGAGAAACTGTCCAGCGAGGCGGATGTCTATCTGTACTACTGTACAACTTGGTGTGTAGCACCATCTGGATCCGACCGATTCGATGCGTTACAGAGGCTGCAAGGTACAACAGTTGTGTTTGGCGATCAGTACCGCAGCGAGATGCGGCCGCCGTCGGCATTATCACAAGTACGTATACGCAGTATGCAAGGTGCGCTAAACGGGCGGGGCCACCACCACGGCAAGTAACTGAGGTTCCCGGTGCTTTATTCCTAGAAGACAACCTAGGCTTTTGTCTTTTACGGACCACAACACCTGACAATTGTCGTACTTGTGAGAAATTTCAACGTAAACGATAAGGAGGAGGCCCAGCTGTTCACGCCGACTATGGGGCATATGCAGACAAAAGCGTGAGGGAACGGTTAAGTGGGTTAGGTGCGATAGCTGCTGTTTGTGGTACCATGCAACTTACGGCGGTTTCACCGGAAAGGAATGTTTTGTATGTGCATACTGATATACACACCCGGTTTCATGGGGGCGTTCGCAGGGCATTTTGCGTAACGTGTAGCAGGCACCAGACGCCGCACCTTACAACAATTCTACACACATACAAGCGAACCGAATACAGTGGTTTGGCCAACCTTACTTTCCCATTAGGTACGTCTTAATCGGTACACTCCGTCCTGCGCTTCTAACATATGGAGGGTGTACACTCGGTACTGCAGTTCAAAGGTAGGTGTATGTATCCGCGTTGCAACATGAATGAATGCATGGAATTTTGCTTTAGGTGCTTTAGGTGCGTTACCGTTTGTTATACCATCGACGGGTCGTGCCATTTCACGGACTTATGTTTTCTAAGCAACATACAAATATGTAGGTCATTGCTCTGGACCTCGCAGAAGGACTCCTGCGGAAGTTCCATTTGGTTCCCTATATTAAATTTAATGCGGTTCAAATGCCGCATTGCATTTAACTAAGGCCCCTCGTATCCTCTCAGAACCTCCTTCATTGTGCATGTACCAATTTGCCTCATCCGCCTGCCTCTGTTGAGACACGCCGCACTGCGTGTGTAAGCTACAAACGCAACCGTGGTAGCATGGAAACTGTGGTCCGTTCGATCATTGCATTTGCTTGAACAGCATACGGCAACAAACGTAGGTTCCCTTCGTTGGAATGTCCATGTACACAAAGCCAGGATGAAGGGCGTTCTGCTGTATTGACCGACGCTTGGCTCTTTCTGTAGAATGTCCTAAACTTCCATGAACGGTTGGCTTACCGTTAACTGCGAAAGACATGTTTGTCGCCTGGTCCCACCCGTGAAAAAATCCACCGCAACTATCGTGGCTGTTTGTACCCGATTTGTTACCACGAAATTAATTCCATAGCCGAAGTTGCAACCGACAGGTAATGTAACCTGGGCGCAACTGCTTATTGCGTGTTGCCTATTAAACGGAGTTAACCATGTGCATAAGTTGCTGCTTCACGGGCACTGCTTGCATGAAGCTGAACTTCCCTGTCGGTGAGACAAGTAACAATGCTGATTGTTCGCCCATGAAAAACATACAGTGGCCATTGGGTACAGGGACTATGTATTTTCCTAAACAGATAAATGGGCCAAGTCGCAATTGTGTGCTTCGTTAACCGGGCTGCCTGCTCATGGTGGTCACCCATGATGCCCCAAGGATAACAGAGACTTGTCTCGCGACACCACACTGGATATCATACAGGGCAGCCGGAGCTGTTTAACTAATGTGGCTCGGTTCCCACTAGGCACGGAACTCCTTCTGCCTGTGCCGACATGCACGTAAATTCCCATCGTTACCGCGGCAAACCCCTTAGCGTCTGGATGGGTACGAATCGTTTTAGCACACG
Organism: Dicrocoelium dendriticum; assembly: GCA_944474145.2. Taxonomy (NCBI): domain Eukaryota; kingdom Metazoa; phylum Platyhelminthes; class Trematoda; order Plagiorchiida; family Dicrocoeliidae; genus Dicrocoelium; species Dicrocoelium dendriticum. The sequence continues at coordinate 4,775,268 of OX104068.1, read as the reverse complement.
GTGCTTCAATCTAGAGTACTTTTGTCAAATAACTTGCCCACCTAAAATGGTGTCTATTGCATCTCTTGCAGTAGCGCCCGTCTGTTATTAACAGTACCGGCAATTTGATTTACCACGTCATCTACATAGATGTTTAGTCAGCCGCTTTCTCCTTGTAAGGCAAAGGACGCAATGTAACTGCACGAGTCCTACCCTAGACGACCAATGCCGCAGGTAAGCTGGCGTACTTACCAGTAAATATGTGCCCTTAACATCAAGTCAATAACGTTTATTACACCAAGACCGCTGGCGTCATCTACCGCAGGTGTACAGCACATAGGCGTCCGTTGCCTGTTCCGCCGCCGGACGTGCTTGATTCTGCACCAGTTTAGCACATTTGACGTTTCAGAAAGTAGTTCCCTGGTTGTTGCACGATTTGTACTTTTGCTCAATGCATATTAACCGCGCATTTACAACTTGGATGAGCGGCCACGGCGCACCTAACTGCCGCACCTAAATCCCTCATTTTTGGGTTCAGCCACGCTCACTAGCACGCTGCTGGCAATTAGTATACCACCGTCGCCTGCTACACCGGTTTTGGCCGCTGCCTGCGCGCAAGGTTATAGCACGCGCTACAGGTGAACGGCAAGTGCGACTCTTGAACAAGCCTCTATGGTCTCACGCAGTTTGATTTAGCGCGACAGCACACCATGCGATTGCTTGCTTACATACCCACAAATCCATCATGATAAGTAAACGGCGTACTGTTCTTAGCAGCGTACTCATTTAGGTTACTTTATTTCTGCATCAGGCCACGCTGCCAACAGCCAGCACAACGTCTCTATTTCACACCGCGCGTTTACGTGCCCACTATATTGTTACTTCCATAACAGATACGTATCCTCTAAAAGTTACGTAATCTTCCTCACTCTACATTGACGTTACCAACTCATATTCTTCTGCTGGCCACAAAGCAGGTTATCGCCATACTTACGTCCCTTATATTGATGTTCAGCCACGTCCACTTGCGCATAGCTTACACCGCCTTTCCATACTAAACGAACCAAAGCAATGGTGGTCATCTTTTCGTGAAGTATCGCACAGCCTGAAAAGGGCTGCCTATCCGGCCGTCAGTCAAGAAGGCCGGCAAATATCATTCATGCCTTGCATTCACACACACATCGTCCTCTCCCGTTGCTGTCGTCCTTGTATGTGAAGTCACGTCTTACGTAACCATTGGTTCATTAAAACCAGCAAGTAGCTTGCTAGTTTACCTCCCCTTTTCAGCTGCATTACTGCTCGCTACCACCACCTTTATGCAATTGCACTATGACCTACTTGTTGTTATTAACAGGTTGTGGCACCTTAAATTGCCCATTTTATCTAGACGACGGCTGCATCCGCTGTTCATTGCTTTTTGCTACACCACCTTGCAAACTCCGTCTTAGTTCAATTAAAACCTCCACCCATGCCGCAGAACACCTTCACTGGCAAAGGCCAAGACCACATTTAGTATTCACGCATTTGTGGGTTAAAGGTAACTCCTCTGACCATTTAACAATCGCGGAAATCTTTGCTAAGATATTAAAGGCGCTTTCTCAGCTTTAGTAATGTATCGCGTTTGCTTGCTTCCTCCTACTTCCACGCTTCACTTAACCTTAGGTAAATCTTGCTCCATTGCAAAAAGACGCTTGTGTTACTTGTTACGCCATCTATCTTTGCAACATTACGGTCGCGCTATTACCCGCTTACTGCACTGCAAAGCAAAGAACTATCAGTTACACCATGCGGCGCATTTTTAGCTGCTAGTTTAACCAACCTGCAACTTTTCGAAAGGTTTCTTGAATATCGCTAATGCTTTCGGTACTCAGATGCAGGTATCGGTGCAAATCACCAACAAACTTCCCCGCAGATGGCCTACGCGACACAGACGGATGTTCATACATTCCGGCAAGTCTAGGTGACTGTGATTACGGAGTCCCTGTCGCCCATGGTTAACCTTCGAGGTGAGGTGATGAATAAGTAAGAAGTGCCTTTCGTGCAGGCAAAATCGGCAGCACACTATGACATGCGTTTTCCATGCAGCCTGTCCATCATATTTTCAAATAGTCGCTGATTTACCTAAGAGCAGATATAGGCTAATAGATGGGTCCACGAGACTTGAAGTGGAATACAAACTGCACGCTGTGGAGAAATATGGGTCAAACCGCGGTCACTTTATAAAGCGGTAGAAACCTATTTCTGGGAGTAGAAGCGGGGGCTTAACTAGCCATACTATTGATGTCTTTCATTTGAATGTTAGTACCAACAGGAAAAACACCGCTAACGTCCAAGTTAAGCCGCAGGTACAGTATAACTATTTAGCAGACTTTGATTATAGGACCTCGGTTTGGTATCTTAAGGACAACGCTGTCAAAGTATTCTGAAACCTTTAATGCAAAAAATAAACAAATGTTGGAAGGTGAATTTAACATGTAAATGGTGAATTTTGTCTTTCTTCATAGCTTTGCTATAGCACTGCTGTATCCCGGATAGGCAGCGCCATCCGGTTTGCTAATTTGCTAGTCTCGGGACTAAGGACGTGAGATCTGTGTATCTGTTTGATGAATAATTAGGCGCCGTTTAATACGTAGGATTAATGGGGATTGAGAGGTTTTGCTGCCCTTTCAGATTGCTTATGTGCCGGAGTCTAATATTTCCATGATGCAGTCCGGCAAGTTAGTATATGCAGGAGAAGGCCAAAATCTTCACGATATTGAACAAACCCGTAGACGTATAGGCGTAAGGTACCAGCAACGCACCACAGAGACCTGTACAAAATCTTGTCCAAAGTTCTTGCCTCCGAAAGGTTTTCGTCCAGTTGCCTTGCTTTGTTTACATATAGACAAATGCATGAAGGTACTCAAACCTACCTGCCTCTAATGCACGCATTCCATAACTAACTTCATTCATCGCTAGGTTGCTATGTGCCTGGGAACAAGCTCCGTTTTGTTTTGCTCTCTATTTGTTCAAGCTTTTAAAGGCGTTTAGTGTCGCTAGAGTATATTTCAACGCGATCTTCACCTAA
>OX104068.1:4693714-4771827 GCA_944474145.2 Dicrocoelium dendriticum | reverse complement strand
CGAGCGACAATTCTGGATGCAGGCTCTCCAGCGGTAACTAATGCAATGTGATCGATCTGCGTCGCAAGGCTGGTTCGAGGCTGGTGGGCGCCAAGTCACCTCCGGCGGGTGCTTGTGTCGGAAATTTAGTGCTCGCAAGAAACTAAAGCGGGCATCTTCACACAAATGAAGTAACCGCTCACCGTTATCATTACGGGACGCCCACACCGTGCTGACCGCCAGATGCCATTTCATCAGTGGACAACTTTGCAACTTGTGCGTTCATCCCCCGCCAGCACAACAGTGTCCGTGCTTCTTTCTGTGGCGAGGAGCTGGAGGTCAGATTGGCGGTAGAAGCGTTCTTTAACGAAACATCGCTTAAAGATTTGTGGGATCGCATAGGCAATACGATGGATGAATAGACATCTATTGTCCGCGCGACTTCGAAGCTTTAAACGAGCCAGCCACAATCGGACCTACAACATCCGGCTATGATTGGCAATGCCAATCAACCAGAGCAGCTTCAGCCGCGGGGACTCAGGGCAATGCCATACACCAGGCTTGGGGCGGTGCTCGAAGGTGCATCGGTCACGGTTAGGCCAAAAGGAAATCTGAATTATTGTCTAAAAAATTTCAGTTCAGAAGCAAGTGAGCGAAAAGACTGTACTTGCGCTCACCTGAAGTGGGGTCGTCAGAGTGCACGCACCAGTGCTTGATGTCGCTTGACAGGCGGTGTTCTTCCGATAAGTCAGCGAGATGGTCGATCGAGAGGGTGTCTCCATGCTGTGTCGGGCGCAAGTGCGCTGCCTGTTGACCGATTTGTAGGCAGAGTGCGGACATTGAGGCGTGCGCCAATGTGCAGGGCGGATCGAGGGCTCCAAAATGGTAAGAGCGATGAACTGGAATTGGACCTGCTTGGTTGGACCATGGGGCTATTGTCGACAGTCGAGCATTTGCAGGATGACGGCAGCCTTCGCGCCGCTCCTCTAGTTCGTTGTCACATGTTTGTTGAGCTTGACACCTTAGAGAAGGCAAATGACGCCTAGGAAAGCATGTTGGGTGAGATGGGCCAAGAATCGTGGAGGTTGTTGTAAACCTGGGGGAAAGTATATAGTGAAGATGGCTAAGGTGGACGGGTAAGAGTGAAGAATGCGTGATAGGAGGGGAATAGACGAGCGGCCGAAGGAGCTCTTGTTGCAGTGTAGTCATCCAACGACCCTATGCCAGCCCAGCTCGGAAGCAGCAGATAGGGCACTTCCGGTTGAGTATTCTCTGCGGTGGCCAAAGCGTCAGAAATTGTTTGAAGAGAAATTCATAGTATTGCGTGGGCAGGATACTGTCAGGTTGCCCAGGCCTAGACAGGAGAACGATTAGGGTTCTCAACCAAAGCCTTTGGTTCAAAAACCTGACCGCAAGGCAGCGGGTTTGGCGTTGGGCTACAAGGAGTCCGTTTTAAGGAATAAGGTGCCACCCTCATTCCAACCCCCAACCTGGAGGACCAGGAGGCTGAGTTTGTCTGGCCTCTAACCATTGACCAATCTGGTATGTGTGGTTCAGATGGGACTGGAACGATAGGAGAATCCCGTAAGTGTTCCATTTTTAGTGGATCGTTGAGCCAGGAATTGATGAAGTGCTCAGTTATTGATGGATCTAAAACGGAACACCCGTATCGCACCCTGGCCAACCAGTTAATGCCCACGTTTCCTGCCCTAGCAGTCCCTGCTGTGGCAGTCACGTGAAGTAAGCAAAGGATAGGAAGAGAAATCGAAGGTACAGAATAAGGAAGTGCACTTAAATAAGAAAATAATACCAATGCGTGAAGAAAAGTAGAGAAAAGAAAATCGAAGTACGAAGATGCGAGTTACTCAGGAAAATGGAAAGGTTTCGTGTTGCCACCCAAGAGCGTCAAGTTGCCGCTCAAACCCCTTAACCGTAGATTCCCTGATAACACTTTCCGGAAGCATGTTCCAGCGGTCGATAACTCGGCGTGACAGCCGGATTTCCGCCCTAATCCGATCGGACCGCGGTTTGTCCAGCTTCAAGGAATGACCGCGTAGAACAGACAATCTAGCGGGACTAAATAGCCAAGATAAATCTGGACCAACCTTCCCAGTTAAGATACGGTAGGTTAGGATTAGGTCTCCTCTAAGCCTTCGGTAGTGCATTGAATGCATTCCCAAACTAAGTAGACGCTCGGGGTACGTCCGTACCCGTAATCCCTCGACTAACCTAGTGAAATATACCTATTTATTTATTTATTTATTTAACCTGAAGCAGTGGTTAACTATTGCTCTAACCCTATGTCAGCAAGCTCAGCGGACGGGTTCATATACACAGTGCGTTGCACAGCATTCAGCTTCATAAGTTTGGCAAAGCTCAGAGGCCGATTTATGCCATTGTACGTTGCATTCAACCACCACTTTTCTAAACAACTGCAGGTTAGCTCCTTCAGCTGCACACCTCTACATTGCTACAGTTCGCCATCATGCTCATCATTAATCATACGTTACACTTATTCCTTTAAACAAACTAAGTGACGCACACGATGCACATATATGTACGTGGTATTTTGGCATAAGTGCATATGGTGGTAAGATAGGGTGGTGCTTGCTTCTTCCCCTAGGATGGCCAGGCTGAGGATTATAGTAATGATGGCATCAAACCCCTTTCCAATAGATTAAACGCAGCCTTTGCTACGAACCACGCAGAAACAGTAAAGCAAATTTTCCTACGCCTACTGCAATTTGTGAACGTGCAGTCGCATTGTAGCTTCCATCAAGGTACACAGCTTGTAGCTCCAAGCATGCATTAGGACAGCATAAAAGGGTGTGCTCCACCGGCGCTACCCGGTAGCGTGGTCCGTTTTTCGCTCATTCAATTTATTCAGACTTTCAAAAGCTTTTGTTTTCTCTAGATAATCTTATTTTACGTTATTCACTTACTCTTTGTAGTAAAACTTACAGTTTGGCTACCCTAACCTTTTCCTTTTATCACTCTTTTTTCATAGGTTGCGAACCTCTTCTTAACGGCGCTGTCAAGCGGGAAGACCAGTAGGGTTTGCCCCGGCCAAAACTAAATGCACCCGCAAGCATTCATCCGGTTCCACTCTACCAGGCACCGTTATGCTAACAGACGTCTTTTCTCTTAACTCCCAATTGTTTAAACTTCTAAAGGACATGGTGAAGAGCAAACTAATTTTTAACACAGTAGAACCACTTACTGATTGACTGGCAGTCATAGCGACTACGATTCACCCCGAGGACTTTATGGATTTTTAAGCATGCGGAGCTGGCTGAAAGGTTTTTCAACACGCCTTGCACAGAAGTGCTGAAGCGGCTCATAATCATCATTATACATGTCAGCTAGAGTTGGAGAAACACCTCCGCTATTGTACCGCAATACATAAAGGAAATACATACAGATAATACATAAGGGAAAAATAAATACGACAGTTGCATACCAGCTGAGCTACCAGCAACGGATAGACATCGTCCCGGTTAGCTACCAGCCCGCTACTAGGCAAAAATAATTTTTTATGGATTTACCCTACGGACTAAGATCTTAGATGGAGGAGAGACTAAAAGGGATGGGGAGGGACAAAGATGCTCACAGCATGAACGCCACTGAGGTCGGCTCCTTGCCATATCAACAAGTGTATTCAGGAAAACGTATTCATCGTATTTTGGACACCAACCAGGGTGCAGTGACGCTCCAAACGAGGCCAGCTTCGGAATGAGGGCCTTCATTCCCCTGGACCAAGTCATCGCTTGACCACCTCTCCTCTTATTCCATCCACAGCCCCGGTGAGCAAACAACGCATGTCGAGGGAGCCGGTGGACTGACATGCGCAACACGTGGCCCAGCCATCGGAGCCTGATGCGTGAAATAACGGGGCTGAGCGGTTTATTCCCTTTTCCTGGACCGCAAGCAATGCGTCAAACACGCTCGTTACTCACGCGGTGTTCCCACCAGATGTGAGGCAAACTGCGAAGGCACCGATTGTCGAACGTAACTAGCCTCTTCATATCCGCCGAATTTAGGGGCCAGAATTCGCAACCGTACAGTAAGTTCCAACGCACGGTTGCATCGATCACTCTACCCTACAGGGCGAGAGTAATGTCGCGCCGCCGCCATGGGTGGCGAAGGCTAGCAAAAGCACTTCGAGCTTTCGCTATACGGTTCGTGATCTCGTCTTCGATCCCAACAGCGCTGCTACAACTTCCCAGGTAATTGAATTTCTGAACGACTTCTGGCTGATCCCTACCAAGAAGCAGCAAAGGGGGCGATCCCTTCCAATCTTGGAGGAGCGCTTTGCACTTTGATGGTGCAAAGCGAAGCCCGAAGCGGCTAACAGCCAGTGCTAATCTGTCCAGCGCTGCGTGAAACGTCTGGGAGCTGTCACAGATAAGGGCAAAGTCATCTGCATACCCTAAGCCAAGTAGTTTTTCTCCTGAGCGTAGCTCCACACTTTCCAAGTCATGTCCTGTAGATGCAATCTCCAGAACTTCGTCAATAGTGAAGTTGAAGCGGAAAGATGACAGCGGGCATCCTCGTTTCACACCGCCGAAAATATTGTATGGTGGCGACAGCTTGCCGTAAGCCCTCACTCTGCCTGTGCTACGCGCATATAATGCTTGGATAATATTTACATATTTCTCGGGCACACCTACCCTGAGTAGACAATGCCAAAGGGCACCTCGATCAACCGAATCGAAGGCACCTTTGATGTCGAGGAACACGACTACGATGGGCCGCCAATATGTGTGGCGGTGTTCTAACAAATGACACAAGGTGAAGATGTGGTCGATGCCGCCACGACCACGACGAAAGCCGGCTTGCTGCTCACGAATCTGGCTTCCACGAGCGCCAGTCAGTCTGTGAAGAATTATGGAGGCGAGTAATTTGGAGGCGATGGAGATCAGACTGGTTCTTCCATGGTTGCCACATTCCGAGCGCAAGCCGCCTTTGAAGGGGAAACCATAACGGAACGGCTCCAGTCGGTTGGGACAATCTCCTGCCCCCACAGTTTCACTAGTAATTCATGTAAAGCATCCACAAGAGCAGTGCCTCCGAATTTGAAGAGAGCTGGAGGAAGATCATCTGTTCCCGCGGCTTTGTTCAACTTCAGCAGTCCGATCTCACCTTCCACTTCTAAAAGAGAGGATGGATCCAACGAACCAGCCCACTGAGCAGGGCAATCAGTGACCGGCGAATCGAACAATTCTAGGCGATTAAATTGCTTTTCAAAATGCTCGGCCAACGTTCCAAACGCTTTGATAAATTGTGGATAGGCTGTCCACCCTCATCACAAATTTTTTCACTAACACCAAGTCTCCTGCTGCTCGTTTCCCGTATCAGACGAAATAAATTACGATGGTTGCCAAGGGCAGCGGCCGCTTCCATCTCTGACAGACGATGAGACAATCAAGGTTCGCGGTCTCTCTTCAGGCTAGCACGGAGTTTTGCCCGGAGCTGTTTGCGAGTTTCATTGTGTTCACTTCCAGCCGGGATATGCCGGCAAGCGTCGATTAGTTCCAGAGACCGAGAAGAGATCCAATGTCCATGTTGGCCATTAGACATACCACATGAGGATTTGCCTGCTGTTAGTAAGGTCTGGCTAACAAGTGACCAGTGGCCATCAATTGTCTCTAGTGAGCGCTTACTCAACTCGCATGTCAGCGTACTTCGACACGCATTCAGAACAGCTGGCTTTGTCAGTTGGCTGGTGGCAATGCGCTCACAGCGTCGTCGTGGGCGTCCACCAAAGCGCATCCGCATGTCAGCATATACAAGTGCATGATCGGCGTCCACACATGTGCTGCAAATCGAGCGACGATTCTGGATGCAGCCTCTCCAGCGGTAACTGATGGCAATGTGATCGATCTGCGTCCAAGGCTGGTTCCAGACTGTTGGGCGCCAAGTCACCCCCCGGCGGGTGCAGTGTCGGAAATTAGTGCTTGCAAGAAATAAGTGAGCATCTTCACACAAATGAAGTAACCGCTCACCCTTATCGTTACGTGAGCCTACACCGTGTTGACCGCCCAGATGCAACTCACCAGTGGACAACTTTCCAACTTGTGCGTTTATATCCACTGCCAGCACAACAGTGTCTGTGCTTCTTCTGTAGCGAAGGAGCTGGGTCAGTTGGCGGTAGAAGTCGTCTTTTACCGAATCATCGCTACAGTTTGTGGGCGCGTAGGCAGCGATGATGAATGGACACCTATTAGTCCCGCGCGACTTCGAAGCTTTGAACGAACCAGCCAATCGGACCGCACACATCCGGCTACTGATTGGACTCCAATCAACCAGAGCAACTTCAGCCCGGGGACTCAGGGCAATGCTAACATCATCTTAGCCGGTGCTCGAAGCTGCATCGTCATTGGATAGGCGCACTGAAAAAATACTGTTCGCGTCACCTGCAGGGGAATGCAGAGTGAGCACAGAGCTCGAGTCTTGCAGGCGGGTCTCTGCTAAGCAGCAGATATCGATCGGGAGGGTCTCCAATGTTCGGGCAAGTGCTGCTTCTTGACCGATTGGTAGCAGTGGGCGTACATTGAGACATGACAATCTGCAGAAGGATCGAAGGCTCCAACTGACAGCCGATGAACTGGAATGGACCGCTTGATTAGACATGGGCTTGTCGACAGGAGAGGAGTGACGCTCCGCGTTCACATGTGAGTTGAAATTAGAAGGTAAATGCCTAGCAAAGCATGTTGGGGGCGCGGCTAAATTGCTTTATTTAGGTAAGGGTGTATAATGTTCCAGGCAGCCTAAAATTGCGCACAGTTAATAACATACTGATGGAACCGCGTGGCATGAAACACAGCCTTCTGAGTTGCACAAGGTTAAAGTATGTTTGACAAAAGGCCATTGCACGCTTTTCGCCAAGCTCGATAATAAGAAAAGGGCTCTCAAATTTCGTACAAATCAAAGTGAATCTATAACCCGCAAGTACGTTGCTGACTTATATGTAGTACCGGCAGAAGCAACAGTGTAATGCTGTTACAGTAGACGAAGAGAACGTGCTGCACGGACTAGATATGTTTAGGCGAGTGGGGACAAGTTGTCTGAGCCTGTGAACCTAATCGGCTTATCTTCTCTTGACCTAAGCATCTTGTCTGTTATGAATATCGGATTGCACGATTTATTGGAGCCATCCGCAAACTTTAGGACGTACTATTTATAAAACCACAACAAACCTAGACCATATCAGTCAACAGGAGAGCAAGACAGGAAATGTCTCCGTTAAAACTAAGTGCTCATCTGTTGTTACCAATCGACATGCCATTCTGGAAGAGACAAGGTTTGAGGAAACTCTGAAGGAACTTAGGAGTAGCCGTGTTAACAAGAACATGGTAGAAAGCTTCTACCATGAGCTAACCTTGTCTAGCGTAATCTTTACTCAAAGGCTAGAGTTGCCGGCGCACCGAGCCAAGGGATCCCGTGTATGGATCACGCCATAGAGTTTACCTGAGCCGCTGGGGTCACAGACGCCAACCTTAAACATATGGAAAGCAAATGCCCTAGCACCAACTAATGCCACGTGCGGGAGTAGATAGTGTAGTATACTAGACCTCAACGGTCAAGACGGTATATCGGTAAACGCAAGTCTAAGTGCAATCATCGCGGTTAAGGGCAGTACAGAAAACGCACTGCAGGTGCAACACCTGCCCAAGCGTCTACCCAAACTTGCGGCCCCATCAAAATGCTGGTGAAGAAGGAGGCAGTATTGCTTGCCCTCATAACTAACCGTGCACAAATTCGTAACGCAGCAATGATGAGCCAGCTTACTTACGGGCTGCTTAAACAAAACATAAGTTGGGCTGCGACGAATCCTAACGAGCAAACAAGCTCTAGTCAACGAGAGCCCAGAGCATCCATCTAAATGCCACGAGCAATATAAAGCCTCTTAGGCAGCCTCGTGCGTATAACTACAAATACGTCTAGTGCAAAACGGGCTTGCAGCTGAAACACATCTAGTCACTCACCTAGGATGGTTGTGTCACCTAAGTATGCCTTAAATATATGAAGGCCGGTAGATACTCATTCGCCGTAATCAGGTTGAAAGAATATGGCGCTCAGCGCACTTGTGTTTATTGTCCTGGATGGCATAGGGATGGACAAGTGTAAACGCACAACAGCGCAGGTTAAACTATTGCGGAAATCACGGTAAGATTGGGTGGAAGTCTACAAGGATAAGCAAAGTTCCAGCCCCAATCAAATTTAGAATAGAAAATAACAGAATATTGTGTAAACTAATATAGAATTTTGCTCAACTCCGCCATGGTAACAAGTTAAGGAACCTGTATTTCGTTTCAGCAAAACGGACACTACCAAAGTATACCCTAGATACCGGTGAAACAGCCCCGCGTAACACCACTGCCAACAATGCAACTGTGGCGAGCACCACATTTGGCAACCTACACAGCTAATTTAAACTTCACGCGCATCTTGGTTGCTGCAAACCTGCGGCATCCCTTAGACTTATGCCGCCGCTTCAAAAACAAATGTCATGTAATTCATTGCATTGTACCCTGCAACCATCGTATTGATGGCCCATGTAGGGATGAGTCACGACAGTTTCCTCCCAGCATCAAACACCTTATCACCCAACTACCCACTGCAAAGTCCTCTCACTCGCTTCCTACAAGTACTGCAGATAGCCAGTACTTAGCAGCGGCATTGCGCCATCTGTAAAGCTAGTAGACCCCGATGGTTCTTTCCCATTTATAGGTATAAAGGCTAGGTCCCTAACCAATAAACTACACTTCCTGGGTTTTCCTTCCTTTCTCGCCAACCCTGATGCAACATTCGTCAGGAAACCATGGTTCTCCCCTTATGGTACCAATAGGCTTACTTACTTTCTGACTAGCAATAGTTTATGCTATGTCATGTGCATAAATGAAGGTGCTGCAGCGCCATTTTCTGTCAAAATTATCCACCTAACAAAGATGTCTGAAATAATGGTCGCAAATGAAGTCATGGATACAATAAAGATAACGTCTGATATCTCGGGATCAACGACCCTGGTTGGGGGTGGTCGTAGACATCCCGATAGCTCAACTAAGAGTAACAACAAGCTTGTGGTAACTTTTGTGCTTGCAGCAAATCTTTTCTACCAATAGGAACTGGTCACCAGAGCACTCAGCCTGCCTGTGGTAAACCCACCCCCACCGCCGCAACCTTAAAGTTTGCAGGCCTACTAGCATGTATGCATTTAAACGGCTGGACATACCTGCTCCAGACAGGACGAAAGGTATACTTCGCTTAACATTTACACTAGGCATTCTATCAACGCTACTGACAGTTGACCAGGAGCTCCCGGCTACTGCTCACGGCTTAGTGCATTACTCGGTTTACTTAAGGTGACATAATGCGTAACAAACGGAACCAGGCCCGCCCATCGTCTACCGGCCGATGCACATTTTTAACTGGATAAGCATTGCTGCAATCGTCATACCAAGAAATTGGGATAGGTTCTTCCTTTCTTATTCCGTGAATACGTCGGCCGAGCTGGTTTACGTGTCAATACCCTACACTCACGACTCGCCGGCTGCCATGTCACATTTAATAAGGCATGCATCTAAAAGTGTGACCCAAACTAATCTTCATAGCCGAATGCTTCAGTTTAGACGAGCTTACAGCAGAGCCTCTAAGCTTGAACATTTCATGAGAACGAAGGAAACTTCAACTTAGCTTTCTGCCAGACGTAAGCGAAAACGAACTGGTTAAAAATAGTCGCACCAAATGTTTCAATGAACGCTAGTAATTTCAGCTGGCATTGGCGCATTTTGACCACTAAATATGAACGAGAAATCGCTACCCCAAACATAAGCCGTAACGATACTTCCAGTGACGGAAGAAGTATATGGAAAGCTTTCAGTACACAATTAAGAATGGCCGTGACTAGAAGTACGTTCAAAGTTACAGGCGCTGCAATTGCCATGTAGTCAGCCGCTGTCTTCAGTAGAGTATGACATATATGGTGTCCGTTCCGCGACCTTAACCATCAAGTCATCTTCGAAAGCTGGTCTAGTCGGACAACGCCCATACTACTTAAGAATGGTGGCAAAGCTAGCTTTATTCGTTACTTAAAACAATGTCGTGTAGCAAAGCAGTTAGGTCAATACCAGACTGCTTGGGATTATGCCACCATTATGCAATGGCATAAGAAGTGGCCTAGAGGAAGCTGGAAAGTACCGCCTAATTAACTACAATTCTATATCACGCAAGTGAAAAAGAAGTTGCGGTTAGGAGCCATCATGAGTTAGATTAATGTTGGCGGGCACAAACTTAATCATAGCTCGGATTCCTAAGTGCTCCGTTGTGTACAACCTGCCAGCTTGCCTGCCATAATTTAGTCAATATGACCCTTGACTCTAATCTGTCAGGTGTCAGTATTTACCTCAATATACAAACAGCGCTTTACAGGGCACAACGCAACAGACGATCCTCTGTTAGATCGCAGAAACTTTACGAATGGGGCGCACGCTGTCTGCTAAGAAGGAGCAGACGATATCCATCCGGTTTTTCGTCTAAACCGGCGTTGTGCAATGAAGAATTCTTGATCCTATGATAATTTTGATTTATATAAATGAATTCTGCTGGCCTTTGCAGCACGGTAGTTCCTTTGATGATGCTGATAAGGTAGACGTTATACAATTCTGTCCCATGAAGACACATAAGACCGAAGTTGCTAGAAGATCTAAATTGCTAAAAGTATTGAACAACAGAGCGAACCAGGTCATATGACCTCTTCCATCTAGAAAGCTAACGTCCTGACCGACAACTTTTCTAGACCTACAGCGCCTCAAATCTTATACGACACCCTTACCCAACAGTAGATAATGGCAACAAGCCTCGGCTTGCGCTATTCCATGAGCCTGAACACTGCAGAGCAACTTCAGTAGAAAGTAGCATGAATAGGGGCATTATCCGTCCATACAAGTCGTTTCATAAATAACGCACGTGGAAAGCTAGAAATTTATAGGGCCACGGCCGTGGAAGTTTGGAATACCGCTACTTTATACGCAACAACCTACGCCAGCCGGAACCTTTATGTTTGAAAATACTCAGCGGCGGTTTACAAAGTAGTTGACACCAACACAGCAAGATCTGATTTATCAACGAAAATGCGAACAAAGTAAACCATTAGGCAAAGAAGCACTAATCTTGACCTGGGCTTCTTCCATAAGCTAATTCATTAAAAGCTGCACAGTAATATCAGTTGTCTTAGACTAAGCAGCGCAGCTAAACCTAAACCTTGAAACAAGCGCCACACCATTACTACTCTAAGAGCAAAGAAGAGGCTGCCAACACTTCGGTTCTTTGTTTTGTACGCAAACAAATGGGACATGTGGCTTTCCAGAATAAAAGAAAACCAACAATGCAGGCATGCAGAGTGGAGGTACAAAAATCCCTATATGTTGAGCATATATACTATGCTTTACTACCCACGGATTCCAAGACCACTTCATCGAAACTGACCCCGATAGGGCTGCATGACGTCTAGGGTTTATTGCATAACATAAGCATGAGCCCACAAGTTATCTGCATGCTTTGTCGTTATCGTCTTAACACCGAAGACTGTAGCGGTATCCGGCACACTCGTTTTCAAGATTTTAAGAATAGAATTCAGTGTACAAGATGACTTTCGTCTCCACTGGCCTCCTTATAACCTGCTTTACTTTCTCCTATGAACAACTCTGCCACAAGAAGGCACTATGAGAGTAGTAGACGTTACCAAAAAGGCAACCTGTAGGGGGTAATCGCTAGCGTAACCATCCTCAAGCGCCTCCATCATGGCCCACACTTTTGTTCATGATATCCAGTACCATAATAGCAACCACCGGTAGGTCCCAGCAGGATCAGCCGCATGCCTTTTACAGGTGCTTAGAATCCTGAATACAAAGTGTAGATAGCCATTGACTATCGGTTCCTGAGTTTCTTCAGCTACACTACTAACACTGGTCCAAATGCTGCATGGACCGAGCGGTATCTACAACCCTCCAGCTTCTCTTCTTCAATGGTCACTTTGTATGCTTAACTAACTCCACCAATAGTACAGCGGTGACCACTGCCTAACAGTTTGTCAACTCCGCCAACATTCCTCATAAACAATAACGCACGACAATAGCGAATTCATCTGAGTTGGCCAACTTAAGTCCTTACACCCTATCTACACCATACTCAGCGTTATTCTTTATCACTGTCTAAATTCTTAGATCACTGGGTCCGCGCGATAATATTAGGTTTATAACCTTTGAGTTAGCCTGGTAAATGGCTTCTACAGGACCTAAGCCTCGTATAATATGTTGGTACATTGTTGCTGTCGTTACGTAGAGGGCACCCGATGGTCAACATTAATATAGTCCAAAATAACGTCTCAATACCAGCCGCCGATTTACTACTATGGGCTTTCGTAGATATCAGTGGATAGTTAGCCTTAATCAATGCGTTTCGTTGAGCTGAGTACTTGCTAATTTGCTTCGGCATTTGCAAGTATAATCGGTATGCATTCCCCAAATATTCTATGTATTCCATTTAGTTAGTGATTGGACCGAAATAAAATCGTAGGCCCAAGGGTCAGGCGTTTCGCTCACCACTAAGCCTCTCTTTGCTCTATCTACGTCGCTATATATGGGTTAGAAAAGCGCACAACACCATGGGAAGCACTTATTGACAGGCATCATGAAAACTAAGTACACATTTACGCGCGCTTTTGCTGGTAAAATATTTGCGCTCGCAGGTTTCATTTCACGGGCTGAAAAGCTAACCAGCGACAAAGAGTCCCCTGTCAACCTGGCTAGCTGGAAATCTATTAAATTTTGAGCACAACTTCGCCTTATCTTGGCCGACCGTGCTTAAGTTTATCCTTTAACTGACTCCGAAGCTTACCATGCGATCTACGTAGTAGTGGGTGAATAACTAGCTCCCACTATTTTTGACTGCTTTCCTACTCTTGATTTATCTTATCCCTCTGCTTAGGGCACTAGAACAGCTCTTAGCAGAAAGCTATTTAGGTACTAGGTAATGCAACATCACAGCCATATTTAACGTTGCCACCAAAAAGAACACCGTTGGCATTCACTTCAGAACATAAAAATGGAGAGATATAACTCCAAATTAAGCAAGAGCGACAACCTAATGTGTACAAACACCTGGAGAACACTAACCTATTACGTTCGAGCAACTTATACCCCTAGAAGCTTAGTGGTTAGTGTCGCACCAAGGCAGCTTAAATGGATTTCACGCTCCGAAGCGGTTTACTGATCTTTTGGATATTCATTTCTTTATTATTAGCAACTGGCTCCACTAACTTACTGCTAATGTTGCTATAGCTTTATGGATATAGAAAACAGGCTCTAAGCAATGAAACGGGCGATAATTATCCAACACACTATGCGGTTTTCAGGACCAAAAGCGGCAAATGATCCAAAAGATCATTTTAGACCTGCCCCAGGATGTCCAGACGTAATGTACGCAACCACTTGTAGGCTTAAAATTTACTGAACTCTATATTCATAGTAATTTTTATGTCGCAGTATCTTCTGCAGTTGGTATACGGAGACCTATTGACAGCAGGTTAATAATAGGTTTTTCTGACTTCGCTTGCATTTGTAACATTCCTAACCGGATTCCTAGCAGTTTCGCGGAACATTAGCGCTCGTTCGCCATTATTTGCAACGTATGCCTGTAAAGACAGTTTTTCAGCCAGATAAGTTGTATCTAGTTACTGCGGAAAATTTTAAGCTATATGGAGCATTCCAAGGTGGGTACGCCTCATTATAAATAATACAGCTTCGCCCCTTTTTACGACCTTTTCTTTTTCTGAGTGCTGGTTGCAAACCAGAAGGCCATTTGTATCAACGAATATTAATGACTTTATTCGTAGACCAACGTTTCATCCCTATCAATGCATGACCTATGCACGTGTCGCATATCCTACTTTTTAACGTAATAAACAGTTCCAACTTGTCCTGTTTATATTACTTTTGTACTACTTGTTACATATTTTTATTCATAGAAAAGGTTTGGTTTCGTTCTGAGCTTTACGCATTTAGTTAGTTAGCGCAAATGTATTGGGTTATGTGTTATTAATGTGTATATTTCTAGTTAAATACGCTGCCTCAGTATGGCACTTATAAAACTGGTGTAATGTTTAATTGGTTTTTCTAGAACCTTCTTTTATCCTTTTCTTTTTCTTTTAATGCGGCTGCTCTTATTCCTTTACATGTGCCTGCCATTATTTGGGACCACTGTGTGTGTCGAAATACACTAAAATCTTTATAGCAAATTGCTTGATGAATTGGATCTTGGTTCCTAAGAATACGTGCACCACGACTGCTCTGCGCAAAGTTTTACTATTATTAATATACAGGAGCATAGTTAACACATGTAGGAGGCAGAAGAATTTAAAGGTGGGCGCGTACTACACTTTTAGTTGTGCAGTAACAAAGCCAATGCATTCGTAAATGCAGCCGCGAAACTTAGACTCGCACCGTTCGCCCTCCCATGCAAGTGCATGGGATTAATTTAACTGTCGAGCTGATCCCTAGATGACGCAGCACATGGCTGGTCTAGAAATAAGCTTAATTGTTTATTTAAACACGAATAAGCACAACTAGCGTAGTTTTAAGAAGCGTATTGTGGCTGACAAGACAAAAGTGTTAAACGGTTTTGCTAACCTCCTGCAGGAATGCATTCCGTACTACTAGTTAGCTGTTGGCCTGTATATTTCCTTTGTTGAACTAGTCGCAGTAAGTCTCCGCGGAGAAGTTGGCCGTTTCCCAAAATGCATTCAGCCATATATATATATATATATATATATATATATATATATATATATATATATATATATATATATATATATAAACGTGTTTACGTCAGTATAACTTCAGCAGCCTTGATCTTATCAGATGCCCTCTGGCCACGTAAGACTCGCATTAGCACACACCAGTAATTGTATTTGTTTACATTTGCGTATGAACTGCTACAAAAATGGGAAAAACCCAATGGACAGATTTGCTACAAACCCAGCTAGTTTAAGAATATGGGCAGTACTAACAGCCCAACTCGATTAGTGATAAGAAAGTACGCGCGCCAGCAGGTTGTTGATGCTTTCCATATTTTCCGGCGCGAAGCCTTAACAACCTTAACTTATAAACACGTGGACACCAAGTATAAGGACAGGTATGAACCTTACTGAAATACTAGTTTGGAAAAGTTGCCATGCCGTATGATAAATTAATGAGGTCCTAATAAACTGTTGTGACTTATGTATAGTTTATATTGCACCTCCAGTAGCTTAAATGTAGTTGGGCTAGTAGAAGCAAATCAAGGGAAATGCGGCGTGATTTTTCTTCATTTGCTGCGTGCAGTGTATCCTGCATTATCGGTTAGGTCTTATCTTTATTAGGCATTTGGTGTTTTCCTAGGGCGTCACTTGCTGTAAAGTGAGGATTGGCAAGTGGTGACATCGCCCTCTTGATTATGGGTTGTTCGATGTGACCGAAGCAAACTACAACAAAAAGCACTACCCATTGACTACTGTAAAGTACGCCATTTTATTACTAGACATTCACACGCTTAGTGAGCTGCCAAAGGTAAAAACAATCTTTGCCATCAAAATGATCTTATGCAAAATTTGGTACAGCCAGTTATGTACTCTGCTGGAGTGAACAGCTTTTTAAAAGACCTTGTGCTCGTACCTCCAAAGTGCAATAAGTTGACAGTTCACACAATTTTAATTTGTGCGCTAATTAATTCCTGCGTAAATACCTTTATGTACTTTTAAACAGGCTTGTTTCATATAGCCTGTCATAAATTGTTCGTAAATTTCTGTCAGCACTTTCATGTCCGACGTAAAGTCACGCTAAAATAGATTGTGCTACAGGTAAAAAAAATAAACATCGCATTCTGCGAAGCATCGTGAACCACTAGCTTGGGCATGCTCAAATTTCTAAAGCAGCTGGGTTACAAGACACGTATTTGGCTGTGATCAAAATAGTACCCGGTGTACAATCGGAAGAAGTACTCATGAGGAACAAAATCGTCAGCTTGGTGGCGATGGTCTGCATTCATTTGTGCGTAGGTTAACCAAAAAGTGCACTAGGTGAAGTGATGCCATTAAGTGAAGCCTGAAAGAATCATTTTTTGTGTCCAGAAAATAGTGAAAAATGACTAGTTTCATTAGGCCAGAGGAACCTTGGGAGCAGGTACTTTACTTAGTAGTGAGTCGCATCCGCCACGTCGCAATGTTAGTAAAAGTACGTTTGTGGCTTTTTACAGGAACGTGCATGCCAGGCGAAACTCCAGTATGTCCTGGAACACTGAGGTCCATTGTTATGAACAGTCATGTACGACAGACAAAGCCTATAGGCAAACATTTGTTCCTCCAGTTATTCGCAGTCGAATGAGTCCTCCGTTGGCTGGTCAGATAGCCTGGTCAGTGACCGCCACTGACTTTAAGGCCTTTCGATTAACGTGGATAATTTTGCAGTTAAGTAACCTGTTCAAGAATACCTAAGTCCTCACCTCCACCGATTTTGTATACGTGCTCGAGTGTGAGGAATTCGGGTCCAGCAATCCTCATTGGACATCAGTTGTTGTAGTGATGGGGCATTTGGTTAAATAAATAACTAAATAAATACTTTATTCTCGACTATGCGAGGCACGCCCATGGAGGCATGAGCAGCTATTGGTTTAAATGTTGGTTTAAATGTAAGGCTATGGTTCAGATAAGTCCTGGTAGGTTATTTCCTTCCATTGTTGACGGATCGCATTAAAGTCTTCGACCTCAGAGAAAAGGAAAAGCGAGAAACATACCGAGACCGAAAAGGTCAACCCTGGTAGCACGCAGTGTGAACATTCTACCTTCTGTTATTTAGAATTGAAACAAACTGACTTACAGTGTGCAAATGATATTACGCTAAAAGTACTATGATCACACAAAAAGCAGGTCCCTACGTGTATATTACTATGGCGTACATGATGATATACAGCATGGCTGCAGCACTCCGTTTATGAGGTGTACGATTAAGGTGTTGGGACTGATACTTAGGAAGAGAGAAGAAAGCGGTCCTAGGACGTGCGTTTACTGATTAGTCAGTAAACAGCTGGAAGTCAGCTTATGAACCAGTAATTTTGGTATAGGACGGCGCATCAGTGAAAGTCTGCAGTGTCGAAAGTGAGCCAAATAAAGCAGAAAGCAGTGCGGTGAAGGGCCAAGTACCTAGAAAGTAAAGTAACATAGGCTGCCTAACAGTCAGTTAAGCGGTGATGGGTTAGCTTGCGGAAAGACAGTAGTGAGCGAAGCGGCAAATAAGCTGTAGTACAATCAAGACTATAGGAAAACAACCGTGAAAACACGGCACCTCGGCGCTTTAATAGCTTAGGTGCACAACACAAATTTGGAGTCCTACGGTGTCAAAAGCACGCCAAAACAAAGCAGCGCACAATGTGTCTAATACTCGATGTATCAACGCAACAGAAGTCGCTCGTTGTTCAGAGCTTAAGGGAAATGGACTGTTGAGTTGTCAGGTAAGTGCAGAAGGGTTAAATTAAAGTATGCTAGGCTGTGGCTGGAGCGAGTATTGTGTAGCAAAAGCAGCAATTCTATAAACCAAAATTTGTGGGATCTGATGGCGCATCAACCCTCTAATAGCCTAAATAACCTTTCCGAGGGTGGAATTCCACGGTGGCAACGAGTAACAAATGGACGCAGAAAACAATGATGGTACGAGCCGGATTAGCTACGTTTCATAAGCCGCTCGTCGTTGACAGCCTTAGGAAACACAGACAGCCTTGAAATCGGTAAAATTGAGAAACTTCGTAATGACGGAAAGCAGGCTATTGGAGGTGAGACGCTTGGGTTGTAGAACACGCAGTACTGTGAACCAAGCAGTGGGGAATAGGATGGCATATCTGCGGCTTAGGTACACTACTCGGAGGGTGAATGCTACGGTGCCAAAGGAAAGCCAAATGGACGTAGTGAGCCATAAGGATAATAGCCGGATTTACTACATAGCAGATGCCGCTATTCATTAAGACATTAAGGAAAATAGGACTGTTGAGCAGTTAGTTAAGTGGTGGTGTTTTATAGTGAAGGCCGTAAGGCTGTAGCTGAACTAAGGATTAGATGTTAGAAAAAGGGACGATATAAAGCAGCCGTTGTGGACTGGAATAGGGCACCGGCGTTAAAATACGTTAGGTGAAGCACTGGAAGAAGTTCAACAGTGCCAACAAACAACTAATCGCAGATAACAACTCTGAGCCCAAGCAACTACTTGGCAGGAGCCGCAATTTATTAAAAGAGGAAGGGAACATGGTCTTCGAAGCAGTCAGTTAAGTGGTGAAGGGTTGAAGTAACGTAAGAAGTGCAGCTGCTGAATCAAGTATTGGGTAATGGAACAAACAATACAACAGAGCAGATATATCAGACTAGGATGCCGCCGTATCGCGTAAATCGCTTACATGAACCACCTGATGGTGGAAATCTAACGTGTAAAAAGGATGCCAAGGGACGCGGTGGGCAGTGGGGTTAAGCGCCGGATAAACTACATTGCAGGAGCCACTTGTTGTTCTAAGAAAAACGGAAGGTGGACCGTTGAGCGGTCAGTTAATTAGGAGAGGGATAAAGTAAATAATCATAGGCCGTTGCCGAAGCGTTGGTTGCTTTGTGGAACATACACTACCATGAATTAACAGTGGAATAGGCAGGTGACAAGGCGCTTCCACTCAAAGGTGGTGGTCTACGGTATGAAAAGAATGCCAGAGAGAAGCAGGTGCCAGTATGATAACATCAGGGTTATTTACGTAACAGTACAGGCTCTTTATTGTCAGGTGTATGCAAAGTGCACTGCCGTGCATTCAGTTAAAAAGAAGGATATAGTTAAAACGTACAGGTCGTGTTCCAAGGGAGGAAAGAGTTGTAGGACAAACAATAATATGGAGAAAAGCCTGTGGGATAGCATGTCAAATCGGCGCTTCAATAGGTATGGTGAATCATCGAAAGGTGGAGCTCCACCGTGTCAAATGGTAGCCAAATGTACACAATGCCCTCGGAAGCGAGAGTATCTGGTCGCATTGCTTTGCACACAGGTCTGGGTCTTATAGGCGTATGACGATCACTTCGGCTGTTGCCAATAGGCGACATCTTATCGCTGGCGTGTAGCATCCGGATACGCCGTAAATTAGCTAAAACCATTAGGGAATATCCCCATGGTGCTTAAAATCGACTACACGTGCCAACACGGCGCTAGTCAACGTGCTAGATCCACTTGCACACAGCCAACTCTTGTAGGCAGCACGGAGTCTATCAGAGGGTTTCCTGGTTTTCTCTCGCCGATATACCTTGCGTGACAGGAACAACCAAATGGGTATGCACAGAAAGAACTACTCAGTCGAAGAATGCCGCCATTTCATGAAGGTCCTTTGATTGGTGCTAATACTAAGCCTTAAGTTTGTGGTGGTAAATCTTAGCCGTTATTTTGCCGCATAACAGGTCCAATTAAGGGAGTCGGGTAGCCTTCTGGACTTTGCCTGCGTTTTCCATCACCTTTGAATGGCAACAACAGATAAATCAATATGTTGCAACCGCATGTGTTAGAGCCCTCAATTCTCGGCACTATATTGTTTTGAACGTACTTTTGGGTAGAACCATTTCTCTTGAAAAGGCCAGCTAAATAATTTCCCTTCTCCAGAAATGTGTCTTCACCCCATATCCTTGTTGCCCATTCGGTTGAACAACTAATCGTGCTCCGCTTCCGGCTTGGTGAAACAAAGCTGGCAAAATGTAGTTGTTGTGTATTCCATGTGGCTTTCTTGTGCACCCTGTGCTAGATGAATACTTCTGCTCTTGTGAGAAGTTGGACGTCTAGAATGACCTTGTACTATGACGTTCAGGTTCCAGGGTAAACTTACCGTCGCCATGCGCTGTGTTAAGTTGAACTATTATCTGCACCGTGCAGCACTAACTGACCGTCGCACAAGATTTATCATCCACATATCGACCGTAATATGGTAATACGCTATCGACTATGCTCAGACAGATGTTAGCTAATATGCTCAAGGAAACATCCGACAGCAGCAGTCCTATTGATGCGCTGCTCGCTGCTCCGTCTTTCCGTCATATATTAGCCAAGTACACGGAAATGGTATGCTGACGTTACACAGCACGACCGGCTATATCAACCGATTGTTCATAAGGCCGACGTTCAGGCGGTAATCTAATAGTGCCGCATAGTTTGTGGATTATTTCCTCCAAAGAAACTTCCTTGAAGAGCGTAGTGTGGTCTAATGAATTTACGTTCATTGCTGTGGGGTTAAGATGCCTTAAAGTTTATGAAGCTAAAAGCGTCCATCAAGCAGTATATGGATATTCGTTTTTCCCTGGTTCTAAAAGCTCGGCTAGCCACCTGGATTTTGCGTAGGGAGGGATGTTGCGCGCGTTCAGTATGAGGTTCATTGGAAGCCTTTCGATTGTACAATTGGAGGGCCGTTCTAGTTCGTTATCAACATTCCGGTTGGCCAATGCGGTACGAAAGTAGTTGAGTCAATCGTGTTTCAAATTCATAAGTGCCGCACAGACCTATTAACTGCCCAAAACCTTACCTGTGTTTTCACATTCCTCCTACATTTTGCTAGACAACGCGCGCTTGCTGATACGTAAAATCAATATATTCTTGTCAGCTAGGGTGTGCCAACCTGACGAGATACAAAGAAAACAAGCTGTTTCGTTAAGCTGTTCAAAGAGGCCATCCATCCAGTCACGTTGCAAAAGACCAAAGGCCACCGACCCTTACAAAACGTATGTCTAAATGAAAACCATTTTGTACCATTGTAGGGCCGAAATATTGCGGTATCGCTATTCGCGTTGGTCGAAGCTAATAGAATGAGGTACATTCAAACAAGTTACATTGTTATAAGGTCCTCGGAGGCGTAGTAACTGCAAGACAACTCGCCGCTAATTCACTTTCACTCTGCAGCAAAGCAACATGGATGCGGAAGACAAGGATCGGGTGAACATACGCAGCTTCTTCCATCAGAATGAATCCCGCATCATCATCCAACAAAGACTAGACTATTGTCGTTTAGTTTAACTGCTACGAAGCATTTAGATGCTCTTCCTTAAGCAGATAACTGAGTTTGGTTTTTCGTTTCAGATACTGACAACATATATAAAGCAGGATAGATTTAATATGCTCGGGCGCTACTGTGAGGAGAGCGCATGTGTAGAGGCTTAGAAAGAAAAGTTCTCCGAAGTAAGTTATAATTCTAGTTGTGCTGAATAAGTACAGTGACAGCAGAACAACAGACCGAGTGCAAGTACCGCTGACTGTGTCTTATGCAGGTGCAAGGAGGAAATGTTTAAACATACTATTTCGGGTAGGGTGGAAATATTGTGCTTACTTTAGTCTTGCCAACCTGTCGCTTGTATGACGCTAGACGTTTTCTTCTTGTTTTCCGATTATTTGTTGAAGATATGTCTCCAATCTTTTGCGCTCAGCTGCGGCTTGTTTGTCCTGCAGGACGAGATAAATAAATAAATAGTATATTCTCGAATTTCCGAGACACACCTGAACAGGCATGATCAACGTTTACAAGCATTTTATATTTCGCAACAAACACGTTGCTATGTATGTAATCGGCAGTAAGCCGAAAGTTGTCCAAGCTTTGGAAATTGTAAAATTAATCTTGAGGCATAAATTTGTCATAACATGACGGCAAGTTGGGTTCTAGTGGGCGTAGTGTAAACGGGCTGGGCATTCCGTTTGTAGAGAAAACTTGTCAGGAAAATATTACATTAGGATTCTGGTCGGCTTGCCAGTATGTACTTGTGGGCAGTGACTTTATTCAGTGGCGAGTCACATCCGCCACGTCGCAGTGTAGTTAAGCGGACATTTGTGGCTTTTTATAGGGAGAACGCTTGCCAGGCGAAAACCCACCACGTCCTGAAACACTGTCAGAAATCCGTTTGTACACTAATGTAAAACTGGCAGAGCAGCTCGTCGACTGATTTAACCCTCGGTTAACCGCCGTCAATTGCCTTCTAATTTCCTCTGTTAGCTGAACAGGTTATTTTTGCTCGGGGCGGCCATAATGGCTGAGGCAAATGGAGGGTTATACCTTATTCATGTTCGTGTCCAGGTGAGCAAAACTTCGATTCTTGCTTCTAGAATTTACAGAATTATGTATACTTCGCAGGAGTAGGAAGGCGTCATGTCCAGCTACCATTACTGGACGACGGTCATGGTAGGGAGTGCATTTTTATCCGCTTGTTGTACAGCCGTGTTCTAGGTAGGTCCTTGGGGGTTTCTATGTCCTGTCCCAGGCACAAGCTCTTTCACGTTCCGATCCCAGATCCCCAAGAAGTTCCAGACCTCGGAGAAAGGGAAGGTGAGAGACAAACATGGCCGCAAAGAACAGACGTGGGAACAAGCAATATTCATGTTCTATGGTCTAACGTTTAGAGGAAACATATGATGTACAATGTGTAACAATGATTATGCTAGAAGTGTCTTTTGAATATTCATCGGAAGCAAAGCCCTATAGGTTGGTTGCTATCGTATACCTTGGATGCAGAGCGTTGCGCCGTTAAGCAAAGAAAACACAGGATCAGTTTGCTATGATGCAACTGTTGCATGGGAAGATTCGCTGGGGAGCGTAGAATATGCTGACCCAGGGAAAGCCAGTGAGTCTTTTGGACTCATACATGGGTAAGTTTCGCAAAAATAGCAGCGAGTAATTGAGGAATGAACACCTGTAAATGAGAAGCTAAGGAGCGTCTCTGTACTGACCAGGTGAGAGAGTGCCGAATTAAAAAGCTAAGAAGGGCTAATTGACGGAAGGACCGCGCATAGCCAGAATACATGCGTACATTAAGGTTGCTGAGGATATCAGAACCTGAGGCCTAACCGCAGCAGCCAGAGTGCTGGGGTAATAGTGCCAAGCTGGATAGAGCCATGGACTGCTAGCCCGAGACTTGGAGTATTGCAGGTAAAAAAATGCCTAAGACAATACAGCAAGTAATGGGTAGATAAAGGTCTAGAGATGTGAGGCAGAAGAGCGGCTTACGCTGAGTACCTGGATATGTTTGCACGACAGAAGAAAGCTAAGAGAGGTTTCGTGATAGAATGACAGCGGACAAATAAAGCGCAAGCATACAAAGAGGTTGTTAGATAGTTAGAGCATAATAGACTACGACGCATCGACGTGTAGCAAAGCAAATCATGCGGTGGTGCTAATGGAGTATAATTAAGGAGGCCTGAGCCGGGAGAAGCCAGTGAGAGAGCTGTACTACGGCCAATTAGGTGTCGCGGATGAGCAATGGCATTTAGTTTTGGCCTTATAATTGCTAGTGGACACTTGATTAGGGCAACAGACAGCAAGTGTATGTGATGCACGCAGTCCCAGGGATTAAAGATTGGAGGGATAAAGTGTGGACCTTGGCAGCTCAGTATATGCGCAAAGATAATAGTAGCTTATGAAGAAGGACTGCTGCTAAACACGGGAGCCAGAGGTAAGACGAGGGACAGTTAGGGTCGCTGTAAGTGTGAGTATCCGTGATCAACAATGGAATTTGCATGAAGCCTTTTAGTTGCTAGTGTATGCCCACAATTACCCATAATAAATCAGCAAAAAGCGGATGTATGTGACGCAGACAGCCACAAAGTATGTTCGAGATAGAAGAGAGCAGTTCTTAGCAAGCTCCAGAAATGCGTGGAGCCTACGATTACTAGGTGCTGCTAAGCAGAAGTGCTTAGGTTTAAGAGGATCGACAGAACATGGCGTTGCGAGAAAATTTCGGTGGTCTGATGTAGCCAGTCCATTAGGCTATTTGCTTACAAGTGGATTGCTACAATGTCACAGAACACATCAACAAGCCAGCGAAGGTAAGTGATACAGACAATCTGGGAGATTACAGGATGGAGAAACGAGGAATGTCTCCTAGTAGCTCCGGATAAGCTCAAAGATGTGTGGAGCCTACAATGAATCTCTGCACTAAACGTAATGAAGATAAGAAGAACGAAGGGTAATTGTGCTAAGGGAGAGAACCGGCGGACAGCATCTGAATTCCATTGAACCTCCTAGTTATTTATTAGATACAGTGACAGAAGAAGTCAACAAACCAGTGAAGGTATGTGATGCTAACAATTCAAGTGAGTAAGTGGGAGAGATACAGAGTGGCTACTAGCGTAGATATGTATGCTAATTACTATAACTGGCTGCAGCTAAAAGTGGTGACATAAGTAATACGAAGAACTGATAATGATACAAGGTGAGATAGAAGTATCCGCAACTAGCAATGGCATTGGGGTGTAGGGTTCTAGTGGCTAGTGGAAACCTAAAGTGTCCCAGAATAAGTCAACCGTCAGCAAATGAATGTGACGCAGACAGTCACAAAGAATGAATGTTGGGGATGCAAGAGGGTTACACGTACCGGTGACGCTCCAGATCAACTAGTTTCATCCTAAGGGTATCAAGCATCTTGAACGCGTTTGGCTTCACAACTATATTAGTCTGCTTAATCCCCTTTCGGTGGCGGATTTTACAAATTAGCCTAGTATATTTGTGACGTAATACTCAATCAGCAAGGAACCGCACCGATGCTTATGCTACGGGAAGCTTTGTACAGAAATTAAAACACGGGTTCAGCCGTTTGAGCACAACAAGATACGTGGACGGCTATACGTGCAAAACTAGGCCAGGTGTAGACAGCAGAATAGGAACCAGCGAATTAGGTCGCTTCCGGCGGCACTCGTCAGGATACTACACCAAAGTTGACACGAATAAAATGAGTTGAAATATCGGAAGGGGGTAAAATACAAAGGGCAAACTTACCAGATTTAGTTTACAACATTAGAAGCTCAAACGCATGGTTCACAAACGCTAGATGACATGTCGGTTGCATGGTTCTCAGCCAGTGTTAGTAGAATATGGAGCCTCGAAAGCGAGAGTATCTGGTCGCATTGCTTTGCACACAGGTCTGGGTCTTATAGGCGTATGACGATCACTTCGGCTGTTGCTAATAGGCGACATCTTATCGCTGGCGTGTGGCATCCGGATACGCCGTAAATTAGCTAAAACCATTAGGGAACATCCCCATGGTGCTTAAAATCGACTACACGTGCCAACACGGCGCTAGTCAACGTGCTAGATCCACTTGCACACAGCCAACTCTTGTAGGCAGCACGGAGTCTATTAGAGGGTTTCCTGGTTTTCTCTTGCCGATATACCTTGCGTGACAGGAACAACCGAATGGGCAAGCACAGAAAGAACTACTCAATCGACGAATGCCACAATTTCCTGAAAGGTCCTTTGATTGGTGCCAAAACCAGTCCTTAATTGTGCCGCACGCTCCCAAACTCAAGTATTCGTCGAAGAAAGACCACTTAGACAATACCAACCCCGCAAACTAAACGAGAATGGACTAATTGCCAGCCCGGCTAAGGGGGCCTGTATCGTTCTGATGGTGGAGGCTCACTATTTTGACACAATTGAAGTCATCCTCAGCGACTGCGCGATGACTCGTAAAATGGAGCAGGGAAGAGGAAGCGGAGGCAATCGGAAAGTTATTAGGTTTCTGTGGAACATGGAACAAGAAACCTCTATTGCCGCTAGCACGTTCGCACAACTTTGACAAACTTGCACGATGCTTCCGAAATATTACGGCCTACCATGATGCAAAAGGGACGCTTCCGCTTAAACCCATTATGCGAATGTGTGCTACACCCCGCTAAGCAAAAGCCGAATGAATAGCCGACGTTTTAGAACCAACAAAGAACGATTATCCATATACTGGTTCCCCGACGCTTTTAGCTTTATAAACCCTAAGGAGTATTAACCTAACAGCAATGTAGGTATTTTCGTTAGACCTCAAGACACACTTCACGAATGTTTGCTCAGAAGGTTCTGGTAGATAACCTCGTTTGAACGCCGGTCTTTTGAACAGTCGGTTGATGCAGCCGCTTGTGCTTTGTAATATCAGCATACATTTCCCGTGTACTTGGCTAATATATGACGGAAAGACGGAGCAGCGAGCAGCGCATCAATAGGACTGCTGCTGTCGGATGTTTCCTTGAGCATATTAGCTAACATCTGTCTGAGCATAGTCGATAGCGTATTACCATATTACGGTCGATATGTGGATGATAAATCTTGTGCGACGGTCAGTTAGTGCTGCACGGTGCAGATAATAGTTCAACTTAACACAGCGCATGGCGACGGTAAGTTTACCCTGGAACCTGAACGTCATAGTACAAGGTCATTCTAGACGTCCAACTTCTCACAAGAGCAGAAGTATTCATCGTTAAAATGAAGATCGTGGTCGATGAATTGAGAACTCGCCGCGCGAACGGTGAAACCGATTTGCGTATTGAGGATTTTCGCGTAGTTCGGAAAGTGCAGAGAACGCGCTGGAAGCCAGTTCTTGTCCTTCCCGGACATTAAGATAAACAACCGGATTGCACGTACTTTTTGCGAACGTGCGCAGTCTGCGTAATAAACTAGATGAAATTGTGCATCTTGCGTCAGTACTTCTCCTGGGCCTTATGGCTTTTACGGAGACATGGTTGTTCCCAGAATTCCCAGATCCCGAAGTATATATTCCTGGTTTCAATCTCTCCTGAGCTGATCGCATCGTTTTGAGATCGGGGGCGGGGTCATGCTCTACTGGAAGGAAAAGCTGAAGGTCCATGTAGCTGATGTTGTCATGGGAAGTGATGACTGCTCCGAAGTGCTTTGGTGTCGTATTCACGATGGATGTAGATCACTCCTTCTCGGTGTCTGCTACAGAGCTCCCCTGAGTTCTGGCGATCGTTTACTGGCCTCTCTAAAGAAGCTTGGTGGAAATAAGGATTGTTTATTAGTGGGGGACTTTAATGCCCCTAATGTGCATTGGGATCTTCTTCACTGTGACGCTGCACCTGCCTCCTACGATTCTAGGTTTCTGGAAGCTGTTCTTGAAAGCAATTTGATTTAATATGTCGCGGCACCTACTCGCATAGTCCCTGGTCAGACACCGCACATACTCGATCTTGTGCTTTCGCCTGCACCATCGGATGTTTCTGATTTGAATGTCTTACCACCAATCGGGAGGAGTGACCACTGCCTACTTTCCTTTCAATGGACCACACGGTTGAGCATTCACAACCACTGTGTCCATCGGCGGAATTTCTGGCGTGCTGATCCAAACCGCTTGAAGAAGGCCGCTAGCGAGCAGGATTGGAGTCTCCCTCAGTACTTGGACGTCGATAATGCTTAGAGCCTTGTTTACTCGAAATTGTTGCCCCTTGTTGATGATGTTGTTCCCAAATCCAAACGAAAACCATTTACTAGAGGTCTCCCCGGATTGACCGAGAGCTACGATCGCTCATGAACCAAAGACACAAACTTTGGCATCGCTATAGGCTTTCGAGATTGGAAACCGATTATAGCAATTATAAATTGGTCCGGAACGTATGTACATCATAAAAACGTACGAAAGCGCAGCAATACGAAGGTCATCTGGCTGAACATTCCAAGTCTATACCGAAGCTGCTTTTCCCCTACTTGAAAAGGAGCACCAGAGCCGGAAGTGGAATACCGTCTTTGCATTCCCACGATCTTAATACCGTGCTCCACGACGATGCTGATAAAGCTAATCTTTTAGCTCGCCATTATTCATCGGTCTATACAACGGGGGTGCCGTCAGTTTGTTGTCATTCATCCTTGCTTTCCACTCTCAGCCAAATGGACATAAATGTTACTGTGGTATACAAACTTTTGTGCGCGTTGGATCCCAACTCTTCCCCGGGACCTGATGGACTGCATCCTCTTTTCCTCAAGATTTTAGCCGAAGATATCGCTGTTCCTATTTGCCACGTATTTCGGTGCTCACTTGAGGCCGGGCGTCTTCCGCTTGCCTGGAAAGCGGGTATAGTCAAGCCCATATACAAAGGAGGTAATCGGCAAGATCCAACGAATTATCGGCCCATTTGTCTAACATCTGTCGTCTGTAAGGCTATGGAGAGGATTCTTAAGCGAGCTCTCAACCTGCACTTCCAGAACCTCAAGATCATTTCAGCTGCGCAGCATGGGTTTTGTCCTGCGCGTTCATGTGTCACCAATCTTCTGGTAGCTCGAGAAAAGTGGGCTAAATCCATGGATGCTGGTAAGCGGCTAGATGTCGTATTTGTGGATTTTAGTAAAGCCTTTGACAAGGTTCCACACGAAATTTTACTTAGCAAACTTCGCAGTATTGGTGTTTCAGGAAAAATCCTCTCTTGGCTCACTGATTTCCTGAATGACCGCGCTTTCCGGGTACAAGTAAATGAGGCCTTTTCCTTCCCTGTAAATATGACCAGCGGTGTTCCGCAAGGCTCTGTTCTTGGCCCTGAACTGTTTAAAGCATTTATTAATGATCTGGCATCTGTACTACGGACAGATTGTTTGATTTACGCAGATGCTTTAAAGATATGGATGGAAGTCTCCTGTCTAGATGAAGCGGATTTACTACAAACAAGTCTCGATTCGCTGCATGATTGGTCGATCAGATGTCAATTACCCATAAATCACGATAAATGTTCCGGTCTTCCGATCGGTGCCTCCGAACCATTTGGAATTTATCATAGCGGTGGGTTTCTGCTGCCGAACTCTCATCGTGAGAGGGACCTAGGCGTCATTATGACCCCAGACCTAAAATCGACCGAAGATACCTTGAGGAAAGTCGCTTCTGCCAACGGGTTGATTTTCGCCATACGACGATCCTACTCTCGCTTGAATCCGGAGATCTTCAGGCTCCTGTTCACTTCTCATTTATGTCCGATTCTTGAGTATGGCCTACCCGCTGTTTATCCTCATGCCAAATTTGAATGCATCTTGCTTGAAAAAGTTCAGCGGAGAGGATCTAAATCCGTTCTGTAATTACGAAACCTGCCTTACTCGCATCGTCTCCAGTGCTTGAACTTTTTCTCCCTAGCCTACCGTCGAGATCGAGGGGATTTGAGTTTCACACGGCGTATCGTTAGAGGGGAACTTGGAGTTGAATTGCAGAATTTCTTTCCACTCAATTCTTTCAGTTCGACACGGGGTCACCATTGGAAATTTTTTAAACAAAAGAGACTTAGGGTCCGTTGTGATGTCACTATGTCTATCAGAGTAGTGAACGAATGGAATAATCTACCTGTGTATGTCGTTGATGCGTAGTCGGAGGAATGTTTCAAATATCAACTGGATTCTTACCTGTTGAGTAAACTCGGAACTTGTTGCTACTTGTGTCAATGCCGCAGTTCCATTGGAACCGACTTGCAATGTCCACCTTGATCCCTGTGACGAACGGAAGACGATGGAGCTGACAAAGGATTTTTCCTTCTGCTGTCTGCATTCCAATGTTCCAATGTTACAAAGTTACATGACAGCTGGGACAGCCAAAGTAAGGAACGTGGGCATTAAATTGGTGGACCAGGGTGCTTTTTCGGGTGTTTTCCTTTTAGACCCATCAAAAAGTCGGATCACCTTTATCAACTCCTGGATTGACGACCCGCTCAAGAAGTAACACTTACCGGATTCATCCTATCGTTCCAGTCCCACTTGAACTTGAACTTGAACCATCTTTGCAAACCTTGACGTCTTGAATGTCATTTCCTCTGCGCAGCATGGCTTCAGGCGAGCTCGCTCATGTGTTTCCAACCTGCTCGTTGCCAGAGAGAGGTGGGCCAGGTCATTGGATGCCGGAAATCGCCTAGACGTTGTCTTCGTCGACATCAAGAAGGCATTTGATACAGTGCCGCACGAGCGGCTTCTGTTTAAACTTCGGAGTATTGGTGTTTCTGGAGAGATTCTCTCATGGATCACTGATTTTCTGGATGGCCGTAGCATGCGAGTGAACGTGAATGAGGTCTACTCCGCTTCCGTTCCCATGACCAGTGGGGTTCCACAAGGCTCTGTCCTTGGCCCCGAGCTGTTTAAAGTCTACATTAATGATCTTCCATCTGTACTCCAGACCGATTGTCTGCTTTATGCCGATGACCTGAAGATATGGATGGAGGTACCAACACCTGAAGCTGCTGACCGACTGCAAGAGAAGCTAGACCTGCTTCATAGCTGGTCTTCGGAATGGCGTTTACCCATCGATCATGAGAAGTGCTCTGTCCTGCCGATCGGCTCTTCTGACCCATTTGGCGCCTATCACATTGGTGGTTTTTTGATCAGGAATGCTGCCCGTGAGAAAGACCTTGGTATACTCGTATCTCCCGATCTGCGTACCTCCGAGGACACCCTGAGGAAGATGGCGGCTGCGAATAGGATGTTCTGTGCCATTAGGAGATCGTTCTCCCGAATGACTCCAGAGGTCTTCAGACTTCTTTTTTCTTCTCATGTGCGCCCTATCCTCGTGTACGGTTTGCCTGCGGCCTACCCTTTTACAAAGACTGAACGTGTTATGATTGAAAGAGTTCAGCGGCGAGGCTCGAAATCCATCTCAGCGCTCCGTGACCTGCCTTACACTCAGCGTCTTCGACAGATGAACATTTTTCCTTGGACTACCGTCGACGTCGGGGTGATCTGATTTACACCAGACGGATATTGCGAGGACAGATGGGGAGTGAACTGCAAGAGTTCTTCCAGCTCTGCGCTGATAGCTCGACACGGGGTTACTTTTGTAAACTGTTTAAGCCAAAGAGGGTCCGGATTCATTCTGATTTCACCCTATCAACTAGAGTGGTAAACTACTGGAACAGCTTGCCTGAACTGGTCGTTAATGCACAATGTGAGGAAAGTTTTAAGAAACTGTTAGACTCCTATCTGCTGAGTATGCAAGGATCCTGCTGTTTTCGATGCGACCGTAATGGTCCCTTGCGGAATACCGCCTCGCAACATGTCGCACAATCCTTGCTCTGAATGGGATGTGATGGAGCTGACACAGGATGCCCTATCTGCTCTCTACCACTCCAATGATACTCCAATGATACTCCAACCCGTTACTTTTGCTCGAGCAACGGCTTTTACAATTTTTAGTAAAAACACCGCAGTTCGCTTTGGCGGTGTTTATGCGACGGCATAAATTAACTACTTATGAACCTTTGTTTTAGTGCTCCACTTGTAATTACTCTGACCAATTACAAGGCACCACGATATCCTTCACGCCTTTAAGCTCGCGGTTTGCATCTGCTTCAGTGTCTACCCAGGATGCTCTCAAGGCGTTCGTTGGTGATCGTCCTTCTGGGACTTGCTGGTAAAGTTCAACATACTTGTTTAAGTTGTAGTTATTTTTGCATCCGTTTTTGGTGAACCGCCTTCTACTCATTCTGGCGTAAACGTCGAGAAAACAAATGAGGGTCTATCCACTGCATCCGACACATTGGATAAGTAAGAGTTAGTTTAACCGATGAATCGAATTTTCAGGGAGACCGGCTCCAGATCTATTCCAAATGTGGAAACACATGATTTCCAATCAGAAGTCCGAAAACTAATGAAACTTATCATAAATTCTTTGTATACAAATAAAGAAGTATGTCGCACATTGTTACATATGTTTAAGATATTTCTCCGAGAATTGCTCTCGAATGCATCTGATGCATTGGACAAAATGAGAATACTTTCCTTGACTGATTCAGAAGCACTTAGCGCATTACCAGATCTGTATATACGTGTTAAGGTGGGACCACATGTCTGCATAATATTTTCATTAAGTCTGACAAAGATAGTCAAACATTAGAGATTACGGATACTGGGATCGGTATGAGCAAGGAAGATCTCATTTCAAATCTGGGCACCATTGCAAAATCGGGGACTTCCGAATTCATTTCTCAGCTATCAGCTGACCAGTCCTCGATAACCCCTGATCTCATCGGCCAGTTTGGTGTGGGCTTCTACTCGGCTTTCTTAGGTAAGCTAGTTTTTCACTGTTCTTTTTTGTTTAGTTTCCGATAATGTCCAGGTTACTTCAAAGAAAGATGGACATGAACAATATGTTTGGGAGTCTAATGCAGATAACTTCAGTGTTTATGAAGATCCGCAAGGTGACACTCTTAAACGTGGCACCAGGATCAGGTTGCGTTTGCACAAGGAAGCTTCTGATTACTTGCAACAAGAGACGTTGGAGAATCTTATTAAGAAATATAGCCAATTTGTCAGTTTTCCTATTCATTTGTGGTCCAGTAGAGAGGAGACTTTGGAAGGCGAAACTCCCCAAGATACTGACGCGAACGTAAGTCAGCATTTTAGTATAACCGCCACTAGGTAGAGGAAGAGAAGAAAGAAGGTCAGAAAGAGAAGAAAACCATTTGGGACTGGGTGCATGTCAATAAGCAAAAGCCCATATGGAAACGTGATGCTGCTAATATAACGAGCGATGAGTACAAGAGTCTTTATCAGGCGCTTTCCGCTGATCAGGCCGAGCCGCTTGGAAAGACACATTTCAAAGCAGAGGGTGATGTCGCCTTTACATCAGTCCTTTTCATACCTCAGCGTTCTCCTGGTGACGTCTTCAGCGTTAACTATAACTATAAGGATAGGATCAAAGTTGGTTTTGGATTTTGACTTATCATTACTTTACAGCTCTACGTCCACCGCGTGTTCATTTCGGCTGCTGCTGAGGAGCTCATACCGAAATACCTAGGTTTCGTGATCGGACTAGTTGACAGCGATGACCTACCGCTCAACGTTTCCAGAGAAATGCTACAGCAAAATCAGTTGGTGAAGGTTATTCGTAAGAAGCTCGTCCGGAAAATTATCGAGATGATAACCAACCTGTCCGAAGAAGATTTTGAGAAATTTTGGAAACAGTACAGCGTCCACATTAAACTTGGAATGATTGATGATCATTCCAATCGAGCTCGATTGTCCAAGCTGCTGAGGTACCACACTTCCACGAGCGGTGATAAGCTAGTTAGTCTAGCCGACTATGTTTCACGTATGAAAGAAAACCAGAAAGGTATTTACTACCTCACCGGGCGTTCTGTCAAAGAAAATAAAGCATCTCCGCTTGTCGAGCGTTTGTTGGCTGATGGATACGAAGTCATTTATATGATCGATCCACTGGACGAATATGTCCTGCAATCCTTCACGGAATATGAGAAGAAGCCTCTCCAAAACGTGGCTAAGGAAGGATTAGAATTAGAAGAGTCCGAGTCGATTAAAACACAAAAAGAAAAACAAAAGAAGGAGTTTAGTCATCTTTTGGATTGGTTAAAGGATAATGCTTTGAAGGGAAAGATCGAAAAGGCGGAGCTATCAGACCGCTTAAACGAGAGTCCTTGCGCCCTTGTCGCCACAAAGTATGGTTGGTCTGGTAACATGGAGAGAATTATGCGCGCTCAAGCACATCAGAAGGGTGACGATCTTTCCTCTGATTACTATGCCAACATGAACAAGATATTCGAAATCAACCCTAGACATCCGATCGTCAAAGAAATGAATGAGCGTGTAAAGAATGATGAGTCGGATGAGGGAGCGAAAGAGACTGCCGAGCTATTGCTCTATGTCGCTACACTTCGTTCCGGCTATATGATACCAGATTCTGTCGATTTTGCGCAAAAAGTTGAAAGAATAATGCGAAAAAACCTCGGCGTTGATCAGTCCGAGCCAGTCGAGCCGGCCCCTGCTGAGTCTGTGGAACCAAAAAATATTGAAACCAAATCGGACGAAGACGGTGATGAGGTTTGTATTTTTTCCTACGGTTCACACCCTGCTTTAGGTGGCAGATACTCCGAAGTTTTCTGAGGAAACACCTGAATCAGATGAACACACATCTACCATTGGGGTAAGTCTGGTTCATACTATAGGGTAGTTTCTTCGCATGTTCTTTGAATGCACCTTGAATGCTGAATCATTCTTTCACTTTTTACCCGGTGGTTAGGTTGACAAGACAAGCGATCCTAAGGACGAGCTGTGATCGGTTTCCTGCGTGTATCCGTCCTCGGAACTGTGCGCCTGACTTAGTTCTCTATTCATTGCATGTTATGCATGTACACTCTGAACACCCCCTTTCCCGTGTTGTATGTTAACTGATCATCGTTTGTAATACATCATTACACCTGAGCGTTTGACATACTGTTTTATTCTCGCTTCCATGATCAGTTTCTCTCGAACTCCTTAGTGATGTGGTTCCCTTCCCTGTGTGGCGCTCTTGCTCTCTATTCTGCTCTGCTCGCATCGCGTCTCACTTTTAGGTCTACCGCGGTTTACGCTTCTTACTCACTCTCTACTTGTAAGGGACTCTCACTGCAACTGGGTAATGAAAACGACCAAGTGCGGTCGTACTCCTCGGTATCATTTCGTCGTAATAGCATCAGTTAAAGGTAGCTAATCCATTCTAGAACCAATCTCACCGTTTCAGTGTTCCTGACGAATCGGTTTAAGTAGCATGCTTTTCAACAGAGAGATCTAAGTTAGTTCACTAAAATATAATGTTTTATAGTGCTCGTCGCTGCGACTGTTTTCACTACTCTGGTTTTTCATGTAGAAGCAACCGCCCTACTTGAGAGACACAGGTGATATTGTAATTACTGACGCATCGACTTAGTCATTTGAATTCACCGGCTATAATCCTGGCACTGAAGTGCGGTGATTCACTTCTACACGAAGACATTCAACACCTCTCGGGGAAATATGGTAAAAACCGAAGCGACACGTAAAGAAAGGTGATTAAATTAGGCTGGCTGGGGAGTTAACAGTTAAATCCAGAGTCGATTGTAGATGCCACACTGACTCCGTTAGTACGTCGCTTCGGATGGGACCTCTATCCACTGAGCGGCTTGTGTTTAACGGTAACCAGATGGCATTTATTAGTCTCTTTCTGTATACCATTATTACCCAAGTTGCGCTCGACGGAGACCTTACCGCAGCACTTTGCACCATACACTATGGAGAGAGTTGAGGGTAGAACACAAATCTCAACCTCAATTACTCTAGCTCCCTTTGCGAAGAAACGCGCCGTGTTACCTGCCAAACCGATCGAAACTGGGTCTAGTTTAAGACTCGTACAGTGAATACGCCTCGTCGAGGTGATTCTTTTACTGATAACAGCGTTATCTTCCGTAACGTTGCCGAATCCGCGGCAGCTCTTCCCAGCGGACGCATACTGGATGACCTCCATTGATTCAAGCTTTGCGTCAGCAAGATGCTTCCACCTGGTTTCCCCGGTGTCACTTTCAGGAAGCTAAACAGACTGTGGAACGTCCCTGTCGATACGCCAAATCCGCGACCCCGACTACTTCGTGTAGCCCTCTTAATTCCGGAGGAACGCAAAGCGTTAATGCGCTTTGCATTCAAACTCAAGGGTAGCAATGTCAGCGTTCAGCCGGACCTACTGGCAGATCGACTGAAGTTAAAGGAAACCACCAAAAGCCTCAAGGTCTTCGTCTTGTGGGTTTTCAGCTGGTCAGCCGAAAGTCGAATTCTGCCCTACCAGAACCCCTGCGGGTAGCGTACGACTCAGGGCTGGTCGTGCCGAGTTCCTCCGGGTATTGCTTAACAATGTGCCTAGCCTAAGGAACAAGGTGCATGAAGTGTGTCTAATTGTAGACCTATCTCGTCCTGACATACTTGCTTTCACTGAAACGTGGTTTTCCCCGGATATCATAGACGGGAAAGTATGTTCACCTGGCTACGCACTGCTTAGATGTGATGGCTCCGTTTGCCGCCAAAGCGACGTCGCTCTTTATGTGAGCTGTAAACGTAATATGTTGAGGACCTGTGTTTTCCAGTCGCCGGATCAAACTGTTGAAGCTCTGTCGACTATTATGTGCACTTCCTCTGCTCAGTTTACGGTGGTAGCGGTATATCGAAGTCCTGGAAGTATCTCCAGGATGGTCATCGAATTTATTCTATCTATCTTGTAGTTCGGCGGTGGGCGCTTTCGGTTCACTACTCTCCGAGCTAACGTTGCAACTGCCTTTGCACCAGTTCGCTAACCTCCCGATTAGATATATGCGCAACCAGCTTCCTTCTACCTTGGATCTCTAGGAACCAGTGACCATGTCTGCATATCCTTTCCATGTGTTCTAACTAAGTGTCATCAGGCTACCGATGAGACGTCCAAACATTTGGCGGGCAGACTTTAACACAATGCGAGACAAAGCTTCAGTTCCGCGTTGCTCGATCACCGTGGCTGACGCCGTTCAGACAGAGAAATTTAAGGCTTACCTCATAGAGATCTCTGCTCCCCACATCCCACTCATTAAAACACGGGTGACTCGGACGCAGCCTCCTTGGATAGATCATACAGGTAAATACCTGTTCAGGAAGCGCACTAGGTGCTGGCGAACTTACCAAGCGGCTTCATCAACTAACACCTACGAAAGCTATCATGGTTAGAAATAAATGTAATCAACGTCTTAGTACTGCTCGTCTTCAGCATGAGAAGGGTTTGGATGACGCAATCGCAACAAATCCGAAGTTCTTTGCTTACGTAAAGAGGTGCAGCCGTACAAACTAGTCTATACCAGCTTTACTACGAGCGGACGGGACCCGTGTACATAATGACTATGATAAGGCTTGTATACGTATACTAGTGTCTTTTCTCGTGATACCTCTACCTCAGGTTGAGCTGGTCGCAAAAGTCCCGTTAGGATTCTTACCTAACTGAAACGGAGACACAAGTCTTCGGGCTATTGCAAGAGCTAAATCTTTCCAAAACTCCTGGCCCTGATTCAATTCATCCGAAGCTGATGCATGAATTGGCCGCTGAGCTAAGTGGCCCTCTGACATGCGTGTTTATATTAACGCTCGACAGCTGTGCCTTACTTTCGGAATGGAAGGAAGAAATCACCTGTCCGATTTTTAAGGGCGGTGACAGCACTCTGCCCACGAACTACCAGCCTGTCAGCTTGACAAGCTGGCAATTAAGTTGTTTGCAAACTGGTCAGGGATTCGGTAGAAAATCACTGAATAAGTTTAACTTTCTCATTGCGGCGCAACACGGATTCCGTAAGGGATTTTCGTGTCTTGCAAATTTACTTGTAGCTCGGGAAAGCTGGGCTGACGCTATTGACGTGCTTTTCGTTGACTTCTCGAAAGCTTTTGCTACTGTCCTACATCAACGACTTATTAAACTTGAGATCGTATGAGATATCTGGAGGCGCCATTAAATGGGTGTCTACTTTCCTAGTGGGGAAAAGTTAGTACGAATGGGACGTAGCCCTTCGCTTAGACAAGCTGTTCTTAGTGGCGTTCCACATGACTCGGTTTTAGGGCCGTTACTTTTCGTACTTTGTGTCAGTGACCTACCCCGGGGCTTAAAGTACCGTCGCTATTGTTTGCTGATGACCTCAAGCTCTGAAATATTGTGGATATCCCTGGGACTCTGAGTCAATTCAGAGTGCCTTGGATAGGCTCTAGGATTGGTCAGCCTTATGGTTGATGCCTATAAATTAGGCGAATTGTTCTGTCCTCCGCATTGGAGGTGCTAGTCACCCACGCGTTGTCTAATTGATGGGAGTGAAATCTCTGTTGTCACTTGGCAGATTGATCTAGGTATGGTCCATACCTCATTGCTTCACTCTGGGGAAAATTGGAGGAAGACTGATTGTAGGGGGTTCCGTATGATGTGGTTTATTCGCCGCTCCTTCGGTGTCCTGAAGGCCATTATTTTTGTGAAGCTGTTTTCAGCTTTTGTGCGACCCCACTTAGAATACTGTATCCAGGCTTGTCTTGTAAGGGACGAAATTGAACTGGAGATGGTTTTGCGACTGGATACAAGGCTAGTGCGTGGATTACGGGGACAAACATATCTCGTACGTTTGCTTAAGTTGGGTATGTACTCAATGCACTACCGGGGAATTAATGGAGATTTGTTCCTCACTTACCGTATCCTAATACGTAACTTCGGTCCAGACTTATCCTGGCTATTTAGTCCGGCCAAGCGACCTATTCACCGCGATCACTCGTTGAAGCTGCACAAACTGCGTTCTGAGCGGATAAGGACGGAAGTTCGCTTGTCGTACCGGGTTAGGGAAGTTTGGAACTCGCTTCGGGAGCACGTCGTTAGGGAGTCTACGGTAGAGGGTTTCGAGTGTCAGTTAGATGTCCTTGGATGGCAGTACCAAACCTTCTAACCGACTTGTATCTTCAACTTTCCGTTCGTATTTTATTTTTATCACACTTTGGTATTGTCATTAGTTAGCTGACATTCCTCCTCTTGTTTTCTTAGCCTACCCTTCACTCTCTTACTTCATATAAACCGGTCTGGCAGGGACTGCTGGGCAGGAAAATATGGACAGTAATTGCTTGGACAGGGTGTGATGCGGTCTTTGTTTTAGGCTTTTTAACATTTCAAGCATACCTATCAATTCCCGATCCAACAATACGCAAGAGGAAACATTCACGGGATTATCCTATCGTTCCGGTCGAAACTGAACTTGACCGATGGCGGAGTTGATATAAGGATTCTCGTTTGTGATCCACAAGTCGCCGGTTCGACTTTGTGTATTGGTTCATTGGTGTGTAGAGAGCAGGATACCCTTGTCAACTCCGTCACTTCCAGTTTATTACGGGATTAATGCTTGTGTTTGCAAGTCGACGCCCCTCTGAGGATAGTCGCCTTTGCAATAGGAGCAGCAGGAACCCGCGGTACTCATCAGGTGATAATCTAGCAGACGCTTAAAACGTTCCTCAGTCTGTGCATCAACTACGTTCTCTGGTAACCTGTTCTAATCGTTCACCACCCGGGTAGATAGAGCAACATCAGACTGGACGAAACATATTCTTCGTTTGTAAAGCTTCCACTTGTGACCCTGTGTTAAGGTGTTCACTTTGAGTCGACTGCGTCTTTGTAGGTCTGTTCCAATTTCTTCCCTTAGGATCCGTCTGGTGTAAATGATATCCCTCGACGGCGACGATACTCCAGGGGGAACAAGTCAAGCTTCTGAAGTCCATGATAGTAGCTGAGGTCCTGATGCTCAGAGACGAATTTCGAGTCATGCCTCTGAACCTTTTCTAACAAGGCACATTCATGTTTCGAGAAGGGAATGACAGCTGGAAGACCGTACTACAGGATTGGGCGAACATGTGAAATGAATAAGGTTCTAAAGATCTCCGGCGAGATTTAAGAGAACGATCTTCGTAGGGCACCCAGCATCCTGTTTACAGCCGCGACCTTTAGTGTGTCCGCTGAGGTTCTGAGGTCATGTGAAACGATAACTCCCAGATCCTTCTCTTGTGTGACCGCCTTGAGAAGACAGCCCCCGATGTGATATAGACCGAACGCAACCAAGTCCCCATTAGGGAGAACGGCACATTTGTCACGGTTAACAGGGAGTTCACACTTAACGGACCAATCATACAGCAGGTCCAGTGATGCTTACAACCTGTCGGCTTCATCTAAGCTGGATACTTCTGACTATAGCTTGAGTTCATCTGCATAGATTGGCAGTCAGCTTGATGTGTCACAGCGAGGTCGGTGATGTGAAGTTTGAAGAGTTCAGGTCCGAGGACGGAACCTTGGGGAACGCCGTTAGTCATAGGCACAGGCGGATGGTCCTAGCTAAGAGAAAGTCTTCTATCCAAGAAGGGACATTTCCACTGACTCCAATCCCCTGGAGTTTAAGAAGCAATCTTTTGTGTGGAACTTTATCGATAATCTTGCTGAAGTCTCTAGACAAAATCTAGGTTTCGCCACTCGTCTACTGCTCTGATCCATGCTACTCTAGCAACAAGCAACTTAGTTATGCAAGACCGTGCTCTGCGGAATCCATGCTGAGCGAGAGAGATCACGCGAGTGCTTTCGCAGTGATCGTGTAAGGCACGCTTTAGAATTCTTTCCATGATCTTGCAAACGACAGACGTCAGGCATATCGGCCGGTATTTCGCAGGGTTGTGCCGGTTACCTCCTTTATGTTTCGTCTACAGTCGTATGGTA
Organism: Dicrocoelium dendriticum; assembly: GCA_944474145.2. Taxonomy (NCBI): domain Eukaryota; kingdom Metazoa; phylum Platyhelminthes; class Trematoda; order Plagiorchiida; family Dicrocoeliidae; genus Dicrocoelium; species Dicrocoelium dendriticum. The sequence continues at coordinate 4,732,010 of OX104068.1, read as the reverse complement.
AGCGGCGATCCGCGAGCGAGCGACGGTACACTTGGCACATTGGCTCAGCTATGTATTCAGCTGCCATCTTGCGAAATAGTGGGTGAAGTTCGTGGGAACTTGGAGCGGAAATCGGGTACAATTGTAGAAACAGTTACAATTCTATCTAATGAGTGATTTCGCCTTGCTCCAGCAGCGGACCGTGTGCTGTCAGATCATCACTGGGTAGCGAGGACTCTACTGAGTGGACTGATGAGTGCTGAGTGGCTAGTAGGTGAGCTTTTCATCATCGCTATAGAGAGCAGCGTCTACGTCGTGAGGCACTAGGACAAGAATGCTACTGCCTGTCTTGGTGTTTCGCCTTAGATACGAGAAGAGTTTCTTCGGGCAGCTGCGGGATTGTAGATTCGGTCGACATCGCAGCCCTTACGCGGCTCCTGATGATGTGGTAGCCATGCTTCGATGCAATGTACTACTATCTTACCGTCTCCATAGCTTGAATCCGGGAAGCCACGTAGACCCTGCTAATGCGTGCACTGACCTCAGTGATGTGAACACCAGAGGAGACTGTTGTTTAGTCAAATTAACTGATTGGCTGTTCAGTACAAACCAGAAGCGGCGATGTTCCCTCCCAGTCATGACGCGTTGCCTTCCAATTTGAAGGTACAAAGGACTTACGCTAGCTTGGTCCTCACTACTTCAGTCTACTCAGCAACGCTGGTACCAAGGCGGGGTCCGACTCAAAGTGAGCTGTGTCTTCCGTACCGAAAATTCTATTATTTAAGGGTCTGAGAGAGTTGGCTGGCTTATTATGACAGACTGCTGTCAGGAGCAAGTTGTCTGCGCGTGCTATCGGTTCAGGCTCTATACAGGATGTGCATTTACGGTTAGGATGTACGAAACCGGAGGTGTATCGCTGTATCAAAGCATGAAACCATGGAACTTTGTCTGCTTCCGGTATGTCACTCAATCGAGACGTCCAAGGTCCGCACCAATGAAGGATGTGATCCTAACTCAGATTGTGTCGTAATCAAAACGCCGTGCGCCACCTTTACTTCGGCGGCTTGTCAATGATGCACCCAAATGGAACGCATCACTATAGGCTTTAGTCGGCATGCTTCCATCCTTGACTGTCGTTGGCTTCTGTATAATTGTATCTTGGCTTTTGTGAGTCTGTCTTACTTTTAGGCCGGGGTCTTTGTGACTACATTGCACTTCACCATGCATTACAGCATACGACTCACACAACAACGGTGGTGTGCTTGCAGTCATCTCTTAGCCACGGCACCTGTTCAACTTGTTTTATACCATTTTTCTTGATAGCGTTGCTTTTGACGCGGTTAACTGGAGGTCACCGAGGAGCTGCGTCACCGTAGCCGTCTTACCTTCAATTTTAAATGGAACAGGAACAATAGGAGAATCTAATGAATATTCCTTTTTAAAAGTGTCTTTACTTCAACACAGATTTGTGTGACATCACTTGCCATTTGAGAATGTCAAATCGGCACACTCAGATCCCACCACGCACAATACCCACGTGCACTGCACTGGTTGCCCCCACTGTGCAGGTCACGTGAAGTGGAAATAATACGTGATGGAAAGAGGCGAAAATAAACTGAAGAAACAATAACAAACAACGTAGTTTAAGCATTGTAAATGTAGATCGATGAAACTAGTAGGAGAAGTAATAAATGTTGTAAACCAAGAGAACCGAGTCGATGTTCTAATTCTCTTACCGTAAGTGCCAATACAACGTCTTCGAGTAGGGCATTCTAAACCACAATTACTCTACCTGATAACTGGCTATCAGCCCTAACCCGATCAGGCTGAGGATTGTGCAGCTTCTTTGCATGACTACGGAGGGCTAGTAATCTTGTTGAGTTGTAAAAGGAGATAAATCCGGGCCAAGTTGACCTGTCAAGATGCGATAACTGAGGATCAGATCCTACGTATGCTGTCGACAATGCGGCAACAAATGTCTAATCTAAGCAACCGCTCGGGATAAGATTTGCGTCTTAACCCGTGCACCATCTTTGTGCCGAAACTCAGGACGGTTCCACTGCCATGTTGTTTCGGACTAAGCAAGGAAGAGGGGCTTGGACGTAGTGGCCATTTGTTTGCAACCACAGAGCCGGTCCGTAATCTTGAGGATCACATGCCTGTCTTGTAATCTGAGGGCGCGGGTTCGACCCTGCGTAGGTATCGGGCGGCCCTCGCAATATCCTTAGCCCACGCGCGACTGATGGTTGCGTGGCACCGATGCATCGGTGCTGGGGACCGGCTGCAACTACAGCGTGCTGGCATGTTACAGGCGCCTTACTGCCGAATGTTTGCTTACAGCAAGGGCCTAATATAAGTGTCCGGTCTTCTTTCCTCTCTTTTTATCCTTCACCAGTGACACTGTCCCTCCGTTTATGATTAGACAGCATGGACGCATCAGAGCAAACTACCATTGTACTGCATTTGATGACTTATATGTCAACCTAAATAACAGGTACTCAAACCGTCATTGCGCAATCCATTTCGAACTATGCCACGCCACTCCATTCGTCCTGCGGCCCAGATGCCGACGCCACCATTTTTAACGGAAATAAAGCCGCGGGGCCGGATGATCTTTCTCCAGCCCTCTTCAAATTTGGGAGACCTGCTCTTGTGCATGATTTATATGAGTTACTAGTGAAACTGTGGGAGCAGGAAACTGTCCCAACCGACTGAAGCCGCTCCGTCATAGTCCCAATTTTCAAGAAAGGCTCACCATCGGAATGCGACAACCATAGAGCAATCAGCTGATCTCCATTGCCTCCAAATTTCTTACCTCTATCATTCTTCACAGACTGACTGGCACTCGTGAAAGGCATATTCGTGAAGAGCAAGCCGAGCTTCTTCTAGGTCGTGGCTGCATTGACCACTTCTTCACTTTGCGTCAGCTGTTGGAGCACCGTCACACATATTGGCGGCCCACCGTTATGTTCCTCGATATCAAAGGTACATTCGATTCGGTGGGTGGACGTGCACTTTGGGACTGTCTACTCAGGAAAGGTGTACCTGAGAAATATGTAAGTATTATCCGAGCATTATACGCGCGTAGCTCAGGCAGAGTGAGGGCTTACGACAAGCTACCGTCGCCTTTTAGTATCTCCAGTGTGAGACAAGGATGCCCGCTGTCACCTTTCCTCTTCAACTTCGCTGCTGACGAAATCATGGAAATCACGTTCACACGACACGACTTAGAAGGTGTGCATCTGCTCCCAGGAGAGTATGCTGACGATATTGACCTAATCTTTGACAGCTCCCAGACGTGCCAAGTTGCACTGGACAGATTAACACTGACTGTCCGTCACTTCGGGCTTTGCTTTGCACCCTCGAAATACGTGCCTCCAAGATTGGCCTGGACCGCCTCCTGCTCTGACCCTTAGTGGGGATCAGCTAGAAGTAATCCGAAAATTCGGCTACCTGGGAAGTTGTATTAGTGCCCGTGCGATTGAAGATGAAATCACGAACCGCATAGCGAAAGCTCGAGGCACCTTTTCTAACCTTTGCCACATGGCGCCGGCGCGACATCCCTCTCGCCCTGAAGGGTAGAGTGTACAATACAGCCGTACGTTCGACTCTGCTGTACGGCTGAGCAACCTGGCCCCTTAGATCAGCGGACATAACGAGGCTACTTGCGTTCGATCACCGGTACCTTCGCAATTTAGCTCACATCTGGTGGGAACATCGCGTGAGCAACGAGCGTGTTCGACGCCTTGTTTACGGCACAAGTAAAATAAGTGAACCGCTCAGCACCGTTATTTCACGCACCAGGCTACGACGGCTCGGCCACCTGTTACGCATGCCAGCCCACCGATCCGCGACGTGCGTTGTTTACGCGCCGGGGGTGTGGGTGGAAGCAGAGAAGCGGTGGCCAAGCGATGACTTGGTCGAGAGGAATGAAGGTCCTCACTTCTGAGCTGGCCTCGGTTGGAGGGTCTCAGCTCCCTGGTTGGGGTCCGAAAGACGATGAACACGTTTGGCTGGATACACTTGTTGATATGGCTATGAGCCGACCTCAGTGGTGTTGGTGCTGTGAGCTTCTTTGTCCCACCGCATCTGTCTTAGCCTCCCTCTCCAACTACGACTCACTATTTAGGCCTTTATAATTTTGCATAGTAACTTAATTTTTCTACTGCATAGTAGCCGGCCGCTAGGTTACCGAAACGATGCCTATCCGTTACCGGTAGCTCAGCTGGCTTGCACCTGTTGCATTTTATTCCCTTTTTTCTTTTATGTATTGCGGCACAGTAGCTGAGGTGTTTCCCACCTCTGGCTAACTTGTATGATGGTGATGATGATTATTATCAAGCAGCGTTTTTAGCCTAATGGGCGCGGTTTATGCCATTCCTTTGAGCGCACACTGACATGAGTGTTTTAGATGAGCGCTATCCATTGTTACACTATATGGAGGGAACTAAGCGCCGTTATTCATCGCGAACATGAGTCCCTATGCCTTATCTTCTGACTTGTCACTGTATCTCTGTTACACTCAACATGAGCCAGTTAGCAGGTTGTGGCCCAAGGTATTTTGTCTTTGTTATCTTTGAGCTTCGCTTCTTTCTCGGTCAGCTTCCATAATTTCGGGTTCCGTCGTGGTATTCTTGTTTGTCTCATTTTCAACTCCGAGGGCGGTTCTCACTACTCCAACCCTATTGCTACCTTTAACATCCCTGGCTTGTAGCCATGGTGGCCAATAATGCCGTAGGTAACAGTCGCACGTTTACTCTACTTGGACAGATTATACCATGCAGGGTTAGTCCTTGTATTTCGTTATTATATGCTCGTCATTCTACACCATACTCTTACACACCTCCAAGCTAAAGTAAATCGTAATGAGTGATGAATCACGATATAATCGCCACCTTAAGAGGTGGTCCAAACTGGCTGTATTCATTGAATGGACCTGGCAGTTTGAAGATAACGGGGATGTGACCAGGTTTATCCCTGTTCTTTTCATCAACAGTAGTACGTCAGCCATTTGAGCTAATGCTTCATTGTCGTACAACCACAACCAATTATGGAAGGAAGACGAATAAGTACGAGAGAAGGGGGATCTAGCATAAAGCCTTAACATTCAGCGTAGCACACCTGCGCCTTGTCAACAACATACCGTCACAAACGGCTGGCTCTCGGCAAAGATAAGGCGCCATCATTGAGACAGATCCCTTGCGGCTTTTACTGTCCCGCGTCATAATTGGTCATTACTACACATAAAAACAAGCATCAAACACACTTAAAACAGGTAGTCCGGCTAGGAGATGACAACAGACGAGCCACTGAAGCCGACTGCGAACCATATCCTGCAATATCTCTAACCAAACACAAGGCGGATCACATGAACTCCAGCCTGGAAGCCGAGACGGACTACCAGCACCAAGTTTTGTAGCCATTGACTACCTTTCTCGCTGCCACATTAATTGTTGCTCACCTGCAACGTTGCACCACTCTACCTCTGGCCAACAAAACATCGCCCTCGGTATGCGGTGCCAGGGCATACATGGTATGTGCCCAAACCAACGCATCCTATTCCGTGCTATCTGTTGATCTAAGGAATTAGCATGATTATCACTGCCTAGCACTCTCCTACTGGCATCAACCTTGTGGACGCGTTGCTAACATCCGACACCAGCCATACTCCGCAGATAGTGATGTTCGAAGGCTTGAAGGTGCTTCAGATAGAAGGGGGCTGTTTCACTCCTATAGAATAGGACGGCCTTCACGGTGGCCTTGTAAACACGGCCTTTTAGACGGAGGGAAGCACCTTTCTGACACCAAAGGTGTCACAGATTCAAGAAGGCGATTCTAGCTTCTGCAATACTTTGACTGGTCTCAGTGCTTATGTGCTCCTCGATGCTGATGCAGTTGCCAAGGTAAGTGGTTTGATCAACCAACTCGAGTGGCCATACCACAACACTTTGCACTTTGAAGATGTGAAGCTCATACCAAATGATGGGACCACTCAAGAGTTTGTCCATCGAGACAATATCGTCCGCGTAATCAAGATCAACTAGCCTTTCACCAGTACTTGCATCATAAGATTACGCAGGGGAACACTTCATGATCGAGTCCACGGCGAAATTAAGCAAAAATAAGGAACTTGGGCAATCCCAACGAACACCACTTGTTGTCGGAAAGATATCCGACTAGTCACCGTAGACATTGACGCAGCCTGTGGTTTTCGAGTAAAGGGCACTTAAAATGCTCTCATATTTCATGGGGACACCTATCCATACAAGTAATTCGAACCTAATGGATCGACCGTTTGTCAAACGCACTCTTGAAATTCAGGAACGCAGCTATTGTCGGTCTGTGTGAGGTAGCTTTAGCGCCTGTCTCAGTGTATATATGATCTGTACAGCTCGGTATTGGGCGAACATCTGTTTGCTCTTCTGTAATTCGGAATTCCCATTTTGCAGTAATGCGATGAATGAGAATTGAGGCCAGTACTTTTGTCACCACCGGGGTTCGGCTAATACCCCTGTCTTTAGTACACTCGGTGCGACTGCCGTTCTGTTATGAGCCATTTACTTCAGTTAGCTGGGGTATTTTCTTCCTTCCAGACCTGTTCAAACAGACAGGTCAGTGCTTTTCAGGGAACTTCACCACTGTCCTTGAATTGCGCGGATGCAAGGGAACTAGGACCAGCTGCTCGAAAACCATTAAAGGATGTGGTCGCATTTCGGACCTCATTCAACAATGGAGTCTCTAAATTCAGCGGCCATGACTCAGCCTACAACACCTGAGCAACAAGAGACCCAGGAACAGTGGGTCAACTGAACTGCTCTCGAAAGCGCCATGCCGAACGAATCGACCGGCGTTCCTTATCGTGAATCATGGCCCGCGCTGTGTTTGCTCGTCTTGCCAAAACTTGCTTTCCTGGGAATAGCGGTACGGATCAGTTGAAATAGTTTGCGATAATTGTCATACTGCTCCAGCCTTTTCCACTTCTTTTTCGCTACTGGTCCACCAGGCTCCGCTCTAGTTCACGCCTAATAGTCCGTCTGGTTAGATTGTACTCAGATCTAGCCATGATTTTTCTTGATTCCAACAGTTTCACCGATTTCTCGGATATACAGGGGCTGATGATGTCACGACTGATAATACAACAAGCAGAAGCTGTTGTGTTGTGCTCTGGAGCTGTGTCATTGAGTAAAGAGAGCAAAACTTCGGTACGCTCGATATTCCTCTAGGCTTATCTGGCATTTCGCCCGTAAGATATTCTTCATGCGAAATCTAGTGTTCCTAAAGCATACAAATGTCATCCGCTTCTTACACAGACAGCATAAAATTCGAGCATATTTATACACTTGCTCGTACTAGCTACGGCACGACGTGAAACATCTCTGAACTGTAGGTATGCACTTAACAGCGAACGGCAAACAGTGTTTTGATCTCCCTGGATCATCTACAGTCGAGTTCCATGGTGGCATCTACCGGAGAGTGGACATAACTCAAATAATTTGCGCCCATGTTCACACTGTTTACAGGTTTTCTTGGTCTTGGTGCCTAACTGATTCGGGGACATAGACTTTATTGTTCTGTTTTGAGGTTTCTTGCAACAAGTGGCTAATGGAAGCTGCTGTTCAACGGTCTTGTTTGGTCGTGACTACTCATAATCATTCCTTGGCGCCATTACCCAGGAGCAAGTGTACAATTGGCGTCTTGGCTTAGATTTTGGCCAAAGTTTATCCCATTTTAAATCTCAGGTACCGTCCTTGCATCTAACATTTTATGGAAGGGAGTCCTTTCCAGAGGATTCATGGCAGTGCTTTGGAACTTCACCCCGGTTTTTGAGGCTCAACTTATGCCCAAACCTGGTTCTCCTCATGTTTATGTGTTAATCCTGTGAGTGCGTGCATTGACCGATGCCGAGTGAGGTACTTCTTTTATGGTTACAAATGGAGAGAAACTGGAACCATCAATTACTGTTACAAAGTTTACATAATCTTCCTCAGCTAAGGCACATCGGTTATATTTCACAGCGGGAGCCATAAGCGGCATCGCTTAAAATTCATACTGAAGACTTGTTTCAATCCTTCACTGCATATTATAGTGCTTGAGTCAGTCAATCCGAAATCGTTTAGCAATCGGCACGGCGTGTATTTTGTGGACGAGCTTATTCTATGTACTCAGTTGTCGAAGTATTCGGCTTTGGATCACTGCAGTGGGCGAAAAGCGCATTTCTGTAGAGGTTGAACGCTGCGTTTTATCAACGATTGCAGTTCACAAGCAGCACTCTAGGTTGACGTCTGACTGTGGAGGTTGATGCATAGCATTTGCCAGTGGGATGGCGGAAATTGTCACTGTTAGAAACATCTTATTATTAATTACCTCAGGTGGAACTGCTGCTGCTGCCATGAACAGGAATGATGGCTATGTTCTAACATTTGTTAACGTAAACCTTCATGGGAGCACCTCGAAGTGTAGTCTAATCGACTTTCTGTGCTACATTCATCCGTTGGGATACCTAAGCATGCATTAAGAGTCGGTATCTCAGCTCCCAGTGTTGATGCAGTAGTGCGTGTACTGAAGATGCTGAATATCAAGGTGCATTGGCCTTCTCACTCCGTATTTCCAGTCTTTAAGTACGAGAAAATTGCTATCCTTTAAGTTTTTGTTGTTTCCGGTTGTTTTCACCACTTGTTTCACTTTCTTAGAACAATATTATGCTGGGATTGTGTATTTTAGTATTATGCACAACTATCATTACTCGTCCGTCCAATTTTATCGTGGAAATTTTCGACAGTACAGCAAACAATTCATCTGATTTTCCATCGAGTAGTGAATGACGAACGAGGGCGTTTTAGCAGTAAAATAAATAAATAAAATAATGCGTCAGCTGTACGCCGTAACGGCGCTTCGCTGCCGCGCGACCACCACCAGTCGCACGCGGCCTGAGTATAACGCGAGGACGCCCACCCCTACGCGGATTCGAACCGGTGACCTTATGGTTGCAAAGCAAACGTGCAGTCCACTCGGCTACCGGCCGACAGCAGTTTGCTCTAATCCCTAACTGTCATCCATCCGCAGATGCTCTTACACGAGTTGTGATGCTTCGAGATCGCTCAAACCCATATACAAGCGCGGGAAATAGAACCAGCAGTGTAGGGTAGTCAATTCATATAAGTTTTCGCAAAACTTCGGTTTAATTAAAAGGTCGAGTAAACACAGTAACTCTTACTAAGATACCCAATCTCAAATCTTCAGCGTGATCTGCATACCACTTTTAGCCAGAATTACACTCGTTTCAACTGCTATCTATTTCATCTACGACGCCATCTACGGTATGCTTTGCTTGCGTGCTGACCATCTTATCCTTTCGTATATGTCTCTAGGCATCTCCACTGATATAAGTATTGCGGTATCATATTTTACACTTTTGGTAGCGTTATCTCCTCCGATGTTACTGCTTCCGCTTCTGACCTTCCAAGGGAGCGCATGTTGGGCGGTGTTCAGTGCTTCAAAATGCGCATAACTAATCTCCTTCCACCCGCTTTTCCCCGTTACTGTCAGAAATTGGCCTGACTGGGGGACCTCCTTGTCATTACTCCAAGTACTCAGTCTCACTCCCTTTGCTAGGTACTTTCCATTCCGGAAGCTCGCAAAGCTCCTGATTTCCAACTCAAGGTAGTACTATCAACGTCTAACCAGATATTCTATTGCCGGATGTAGTTCAACGGAAGGAGGCTATCAAAGACCTCAAAAATAGCCTTGCGACTGATCAGCAAGACCGGCTAGTGCGTTTTCAGGTGGCCAACCGACTGTCAGAGCGCATTCTAGTGGCTCAGGGTATATTTACATTCACTGAAATATGCGTACTCCTGGATATCACGGACGATAAACTATGTCTGTCTGTCTTGCGCTGCTTAAATTTGGTTACTTTCTGGTCATCAATACAAAGGCGTTGTACTTTATGTGAGCTGTAAACAACATCTTTTAAGGACCTGAGTATTTAACTTGTTTGGTCAAACTATTGAAACTCCATCGGTTGTTGTGTGTGCTTTCTCTTTTCACCCTACAATTTTAGTCGTACATTAAATGTCCTGGAAGTACTTCCAAGACGAGTATTGGCTTTCTTCGCACGCAGTCTTCAAATCGATGTAAAGCAGTGGGAGCTTTCAACCACTATGCGGTTTGTCAGGATGATCTTTGGTGCAACTCAATTTCAAGAACTGGTGCTGCAAGGGCCGTTGCACCGGTTCGTGGACCCACTAAGCACAGGGGCACTTAACAACCGTCTACTTTGGATCTTATCTTTGCGAAGTCACTCGATTTCGCAGGTGGCGTTACGTACGGTGTCAGTAACTACATGTATATCTTCTCGGCGTGCACTTTGTGAACATCATCAGGCTACCACTGAGTTACATCATACTATTCAGTTGGCAGACTTGATGGTACTACGAGCTGAGGCCTCGGCTTCTAAGAGTTATATATCAATGGCCGATTCTGTCCTGTTGTCCTTAGAGAAATTTAAGGTATGCTTCACCGATGTTTTCACATTCCACATCCCAGTCATGAATAAGTGGTTGGTATGGGCCCACTCTCAGTGGGCAAAATTTCACGGGCACGCACTTACCTAGGAAACGATCTAGATGCTGACGAATCTGCCTATCGACCGAGGCCTATGTTACCTGTCAATAGATTAGGGTTAGGTGCAAGAAACACCTGAGGATTGCTCATCTGCACTATGTGAGGATTTATCTGACTTTGCCTCGGCTAATCCCAAAACGTTCATTTCTTTCGCTAAGAGTTGCTGCGGTGCAGCTTCACTACGAGCCAATTGGACGCGTGCACATTCCCGGTACGACAAACCTTGTCTACCTAGCGATCAGTATACTAGTGCCTTTACTTACGATATATCTTTGCCATGTGTTGATCTGGCTGAAGCGTTCTGGGATATCCCATCGTAGCTGAGTTTAGCATAACGGAGACTCAAGCCTTCGGGTTGTTGGAAGGGCTGTTGCGTGAGTTAGTCATTTGACTAATAGGTCCTCTCACACGTATGTTTCTAAAATCATTTGACAACTGCTTCTTACCTTCGGAATAGAAAAAAATCCGTCATCTGTCTTGGAGCGATGGCAATATTGTACTCACAAACTACCGGTATGTCAATTTGACAATCCCAGTAGTCAAATTAGTTCAATTAACTTGACCAGAGAGCTTAACAACGTGATTTGAGGTCGAATCACTTGAATAAATTTAATCTTCTAAATACTGTGCAATACGGATTCTCGATTTCTCGGGAGCGTTGACATTATCCCTCATTTGCGACTTTCGCTAAAGTTAAGATCTTATGGGATACCTGGTTGTGCCCTAAAATATGTGTGCTTTTCTGGTGTGTGGACCGCTGTGTATACCGTGATCATTTGTACTCTATAGCTCTACTATGTGGATAGGCGGTCAATCGTAATTCAACGACAGAACACCGAAAGTTAGCTAAACAAACGTTTATTAAAGGACTTGTACATTTCCTACGGCCTAAATAGGGCAGCGTCTAATTAGGGAGAGTTTACTGCGTGCGTAGATTGTAGCGTGCGCGTTTCGTCCCTTAAAGAAATGTGCACCTTGACTCTAACAAACGCGAACAAGGTTCGAACAACCAGGCCGCTTACATTTTTCCCTAGGTATGTGACGAAATGATGAAACCTCCAGCTCGCTACAAGTATGTGCGCATGGATCGTAGCCTTTCGCTCATTCAAGCTGTTCTTTATGGCCTTACGCAGGGCTGGATATTAGAACTGTGCTGTTCACAACTTGCGTATCTTATTAACCTGAAGGATTTAAGGTACCGTTATAATGCTTCACTAATGACCTAGAGCTCTGGAATATAGTCTAATTCCTGAGTAAATCGTGTAGGCACTAGGATTTGTCCACCTTATGGTTGATGCATATAAACGAAAGTATTCCTGTCCACATATTTAAGCTCTTAATCCTCCCAAGGGATGTGCTGTTGGCAGAAATGGAATCCCTCTTGTTTTATATATATATATATATATATATATATATATTCAACACTCAACCAATATACATTGATCAGACCATATAGTTGGACTGTGCCTCCGAGGAATATACCATCTATTTATTTATTTACAATTGGCAGAGTGCTAAAACCCATGAGTAACGACAAAAAGAAGGAAATCAGGCAGTCAGTGGAAGGCTCAGGTAGGTCTATTTGTAGTGTGGACAGAGAGCTTGGCAGTTGCCCAGGCCGACGAAGAGGGACGTACCCCGAGCCTATGGTCGTAAAATCCTGACCCGAAAGGCAGCGGGACGATTCATACAAGTTGCTGAATACGAAGACCGTTGACAGCCAGGTAACTCATTCGTCTTCTTTGTGTCTGGTAGCAATCTACACAGAAGCCGGTGTCCAGCAAGGTTTTTATCCCCCATCGATTAACTACTCACCTCTGGTTACAGAAGTGTGGGGTCAGTGATCTTATAGCCGGTCCCATTGGATTTGACACATCGCCGTACGAGCTCTTGTTGTTGTTGAGACGCTGCCGCTGATTTTTCGCGACTGCTTATTCATCTCCCCTGCAAAGTAAACGAGACTTATTCGCAGTTATCTCTACAAAGAAGGCATTCCCCACTCCGCAAACTGAGGACGCGCCCGATAGCGTACAGCTCCGCCACGGCACATAGTTACCTAGGCAGAACCGGTAGGACTTTGAGTGTCGGCATGATGGGGCGCATTCCAAAGTGGATCCAACACGTGGCGACTCAACAAGCATTCCCACCTTAGGCTAGTCATTCACACAGGCCGCCAACATCCTCGATCGGCAGGCACTTGATCTCAAGTCACCAGGTCTAGGTCACCACGTCGCTCAAAGTTCTGCTGTGGTTTACAGATTCCCGTCTCCCCGCTTCGCCGGGGCCGTTACAATCAAACCGGAGGTTTGTGTTCATAAGCAAATAGTGGTCAGCCTCGGGTTGCCTTGAAGGTAGGGAAGTTAATTCCGTTTTTCCCTTCGTTTATTTACAAGTTTGCATCGATTGCCGGTTGTATTTCGTTCCCAATTCTCCTGTCCGGCATCGAAGAGACGATACCAAATGCATGCATCTGCCGAACTTCGTCTTCTCACTGTGCTCATTTTTCAGTTAGGTTGGATTCATCGGCTTTATCCTGTCATGTAAACGGCTGCCATCTGGCTACAGATACGAGAATACCCTAACTTTCAGCCTGATTATGCATGAGCACAACCTGTTTTGCGTGTTGAATGTGGTCAGTTGACAGCGACAACATCATGAGATCTAGGATGTTCTGGGACATTCTCTGTTCCTCAATAAATTCCACATGTTTCTACAACAGCCTTTCGCGTACAGCTTCATCTACTGCACTCCCGCTGATCATTTTCTCCTCTGTGAGTTGATCACTAAATAGAGGATCCCCGAACAAATACTACTTCCGCGGTTAGTCCGTTTCGCAAGGCACGGGAGTCCTATTATCCACCGCAAATGTACTCCCTGTACTTATCGGTTCCGGCTTCCAATGACCCTTGGTTCGATTTATTCTCGCCTAGCCCAGTGCATGCAACACTCTTCTAGACTAGGCTCCTTGACCCAACCATTCTATACCCAGCTTACTTGTAAGTGGTATGTAAGCACTAAACCTGAAGTATCATTTTAATTTTCCCACACTGGTTCTCAAAAATTTCCGTTTGGTAAAACAGATGAAATTCGTGCTCTTCATTTTAACGAAAGACTATCCCCACGTGAGGTCAGGTCGCAGTCTACCTATACTGTTTTTATCTGTAAATGTACTGTGTCAGATGGGACAACGAACTACTGAATGGGCTTTGTGAATATGTTTCGCTTTCATCCTGTCTCATTGGATGGAAGCTTCGTCTTTGTCATGGTTAGTTTGTTCTTTGTGGCTCATTGATTCATTTACGGAACTAAGAAATAGTTATCTTGAAAAGGACACGTAATCAAGTGACGACTGGGTCGAACGCAGGGAACTATGTTTGAGGGGACTCCAAGGAGAATTGAACGGATGAATCGAACAGGAGCGGGAGGCAGCATAATAGTAAGTCTCCGAACAGACGAGTGTGGAGAATGATGCAAGAGGATATTGATGAATGACGGAAAACAATTAAGATTAATTGTGCACAATCGAGGCATGATAAAAGTATATATAAAAGACGGGAATTATGTTACTATTCGTTACAGAGCTCCCCCTTGACAGCTGAACAAAACAAACCTTCGGCAGCCCAAATGGCGTGTAATCCGATGCCCATACAGCAAGGGCGTGTCGTGCAAAGTTGTGCAGAAATATTCGTGTTGAATGGTGCCTCGTTGATACTCAGACTCCTTGGTGTCATTCATATCCTATTGTTTAGCTATTTGTAGAATGGAGTGTGTCACAGCGAGCCGGTGACATAAGCTATTCGTCTGTAAAAGCTGTTCAGCTCAGATTAAGGCCAACAGGACTTCACTGTCTGCTGCTACTAAATGATGTACTTGGAAACGGCATCCTCATCCCGCACCAAAGACGAGCTTCGTCTCACGAACAGTGTCTAGCTTCCACATTTAAATTCCCTTTGAACTGTGTTCATCCCCGAACGAGTTGCTCGTGATTGCCAATCGATCGGACGGTAGGATTGAGGAGCGGTAAGAAGGCGTAGTGTACGTAATAGGCAAGAATTATCTTTCTGTTAGCTGCGAGTTATTCTTTCTCCAACCTCTTCATTATCTGGACGGCCGTCGATTCTTTGGTTCTGCGGATAGCTTTTTGGTATTCGTTTTGCACGGTACTTTCTGAGTTCCACCCCAGCTCAGGCTATCTCCACCTGACGAGTCTAAACCAAGCCGAAACCGCGGTCGTGGTGTGCCAATTTTGGGAAGAGCAACACCCAAATATATCCGTTCAGGATATGGTCCTCAAAATCGGAATGACCAAGGTTTACCTCAAAGTGAACCGAGGTCTCAATAGAGGTTGCGAGTGACTACCCAACCCTAAATTCAGCTTTGAATTACTTTCTATTTCCTTTGCAAAAAATACCGTTTTATCAGGGCTCAGGGAAGAGAAGGGAACGAATGCTTTAATGTTTTGGCGTATGAAATTGCGGGATTTAGAATTAATTGTGTACATCTTTTATTACTCAGTTTTTACCAGTAACTGTGCTCATGTGAGATGCACATCAGGAATAAAAATATAATTGCAATCGCGTGTGCCATTTAGTGCAATCAGACATCTTTTATCATTGCATCGGTCAGGGCTACTTAGAAATATTACATATTGCCTAGGGCAGTCACCTGAGACTGAAGCGAAAGCGATGGCAATGGAGCGGCGAATGTAGATGCAACATTGGAAAAAGAAGAAGAAGAAGCATCTGCCATGCTTCCTTCTCAGCACGCTCTTTTAGGTCAAGGCGCCTACACCTTGTGTTAACAACATACCGTCACAAACAGCTAGCTATCGTACAAAGATAAGGCGGCATCGGCGACACAGCTTCCTTGCGGCTTTCACTGCCACGCGTCATAATCAGCCATTACCCCGCAGATAACCCAGCACCAAACACGCTTTAAACAGGCAATCCGATTAGGAGACGGCAGCAGACGCGCCACTGGTGTCGGTTGCGAGCCATGTCCTGTAAAGTCTCCAGCCAAGCACAAGCCGAGTCACGTGGACTCCATCCCGGAAGGCGAGACGGACCAACGGCACCCAGTTTGGTCGTCAGTGACTTCTTCTCCCGTTGCCAAGTCAACTTCTGTCCACCGCGAGCCTTGCGCCACCCTACACCTGGCAGATTAAACAAGGCCCTCCTAGGTAAGCGGTGACCAGGCATACGTAACACGTGCCCGAGCCAACGCAACTTATTCAGTACTATCTGTTGTTCTAGGGATCTAGCATGATTATCACTACCTAGTACTCGCCTACACCACCTTGTCTTTGCACGATAGTCAGCTGTTTGTGACGGTATGTTGTCTACACAAGGTGTAGGCGCCTTGACCCTGAATGTTTGCTTAGGACATTAAGGTTTTCAGGTAAGTCCCCCTTCTCTGCCTCTTCTTATTTCATAGGTCCTCATGGTTGTATGGCAGCGAAGCATCAGTTCAAATGGCTGATGTACTGTTGTTGATGATGATGATGCTCTTGTAGGTTCAAATCTGCAAGATGCCATTGCGGAGAAGAATGTGGATGAACGGTGCATATGAGGATTTTTAAAACGCACGGGGTTGCCTTCCCCTCCAACAGCACACACTTGTTGATGCTAACCCGAGAAGTGCTTTGTACGATTTGCGAATGACAGTGAAGATACAGTGCCGGGACGCTTGCGCGGTTGATATTTCCTTTTCAACTCACGCATGTCGTTGAGAGATCGAGAAATGATAGTGGCAACCGGAGCGCTGGGTTACATAAATCCCGGACTTTACTCATGTCTTTGACTTGGTCAAGTATCATCCCCGGGGTTCAGGTCAGGTCAAACGAACGATAGAGGCTTTCGCCTAACGAGCGTCCAGTTCCTTGTGCCGGTACATGAAGCGGCCCCAGGCACTTCGACGTTGGATTGTCTCTTCTTGCTTCTGCAAAGGGATGAAGCAAGAACAACAGCAGTACTTGAACTTTCATATCAGCATCAAATCACACACATACATATTCCAGTACCATTAAAATTTCTCTAAGAAAAGCACAGACCAACATTCATCTGAGCCCCTGTTGAAGGCTTCTACAGACTCACATTCCACTAAATCAGAAGGAAGTTTATTCCAAATGTTAACTACTCAGTTCGTAAAAAACTTTGCCCTGATGTCCAAACGCGCTGTATGTTGTTTGAGCTTCAAGCGATGCTCGCACGGATGGTCTGACATAGCCAACTCAAACAGATGGGTGGGACAAGTACCACTAAGTCCGTTCATGATCTTAAACGTCTCTATCAAATCCCCTCTCAACATACGCCGTTCCAAGGAAAATAATCCAAACCTACTTAGCCGATCTTCGTACGACTCCCCTCGTTGACCTTCGATCATTCTGGTCGCAAGTTTCTGAAACTTTTCTAAACTAATGACGTCACTCCGGAGGTACGGTGCCCAGGCCTGGACACAATACTCCAGATGTGGCCTAACCACTGCTTTATATAGTGGCAAGAATACTTCTGCTTTAATGTTACTCAGCGCCCTCCTAAGACGAAATGACTCTTGTCGCACTTTATTGGCATCATGGCGACACTGTGCCGAAGGCTTAAAATTGTTCAGTACAATGACACCTAACTCGCGGGCTTCATCAGTACACCGCAGTGATAGAGATCCTGCAGGAGACTGAACTGCAATTCCGCTGCCACTATTGGTCAATAGTTAACATTTATTGGCATTCAGAGGTAGATCCTGTTGGCCCAACCAATTCACCACAGTGATGATGTCCTTAGCCAATGTCGCTCGGTTTCCCCTTCAAGTCATCTGCGAAGATATAGCAGGGATCTTCAAGAAGAGGAGCTAGGTCATTTATAAACATAAGAAACAACAAAGGACCCAGTACCGAACCTTGGGGGACACCGCTGTATGCATGACCAACACTAGAACTCGCTTCCCCAACCCTGACTCTGAATGTCCTTCTACGTAAGAATTCAGAGAGCCATAGTAATAGTTGAGGATGCAATTCAAACCATGTCAGCTTCTCATATTCTGTTCGGTTTGGAAGTTATTGGCTCTTATGCGAACTTTATACTTAGCAATTCTGACTTGTAGTTTGGCTGGCAGTTCGTTTCATATTCTGTCATAGCTGTTAAGGAGGAAGTTCCCGGATTTGTTGATCTTCGGTTTATATTCAGATTCATTCAACTCTATCGGGGTATCCGACATTTTCCAATAAATAACAATGAGACACCTATTAGATGAAATGTCGTCACCGCTGGGATTGCAACCTAGCAATGTTCACTAAACGTAGCTTCTCCACGATAGAAAGTTTCCTCTCATTAGGGTTTCCATGTATGCAAATGAGAAACTTTAATTGCTCAAACTTTTTCGAAAATGAACAAATTCGAATAATAGTCAGCCCTCGGTAGCTCAGTGGTTGAGCAGCGGACCGGAAATTAGTGGGACCGGGGTTCGATTCCCCGTCGAGGCAGATTATTGTGTGCAGTTTAATCGTGACTTCTACTTTCTACGAACATTACCCTACTCACAAATATCCTTCAAATTCGAATACGTTTTACAGCCGTATTGTTATACGGCAACCTCTCACATAATGCATGTATCTATTTTTGTATTCCCTCTTCTTCTCGCTTGCCAAGCAGTCTAGTCTCCGTCCCAACCATTCACATTGATTGCGATGCGCACCACCGTCAGTTATTCCTAAACTTCCCTGGGTCCCATTGCATGCATGGGTTTCGACATGTATTTTCAATTTGAATCTCTTTTTGCTTGAAGCTTTCTTTGGTTATTTCATTTACCGGAATCCTACTCGGGGTAGAAATCTCTGCGGTGTTGCATGCGGTCAACATAACACTTTATGACTGGTTTGACCTCTGTTTGGATTCTTCAAGTAGACATGTGGTAAGTCAAGAATCAGACCAGACGTTTAACTGTCGGCAGCATGCACCTTCATTGCCACACCAATCCAGTGTTGTGGACTGCGGCGTCGAGCCGATAACACTTGCTACTATGTCCACTTGAGGGTATGCTGGGGTTCTCCACGCTGACTGATTTGGCTGCAAACGTTTCATCGTCAGGCTAGACGACATCATCAGTGCGATTTATGCGGGCCACTTATAGATCCAAGTGATTATTGGTTACTTGATTCGTATGTCAGGAGTGTAGTGGTCCACGTGAGCTGACCGTGTAGTCAGCTCTTGCGTACTGTTGGCTAGAGTCCGCCTCATTGAGTTCCTTTGTCCTGTTGATCTGGGGCGGAGTATTGTTTTGACCCTCAGTGCTTCATAGGCAGTATCAAGATCTAAGTGTCTATTGATTGAGTTCTTCCCCGAGTACCAAGACTCGATGAACTCGCGTGCTTTTCGGCTTTTTTCGCTGCCTATGATCATGACATTCTCCAAATCAAACTGATGTTTCCCGACGTCCATATGTACCGACATCAGGCAGTTCTGGTCATGTCGGCGGATGGCTAGGCTATGCTCATGTAGCCTAGTGCCGAGCTTCCTTTCTATCTGGCCCACATAGTATTTGTTGCAATTTTTGCAGTGGATTTTGTAAATCATACCACTTGTTTCTTCTTTGCCAAGCCGGTCCTTACCATTGAAGAGTTTGTCTCAGATGGTTTCTGTCGGCTTGTGAGTAACTCTGATTCCGAAAGGTAGTAGCAGTCTCGCCGCCATCTCAGAGACGCCGTTTATGTATCGTTGAATGATTGTCTTTTTATCCGTTTCTGATGTTTGTTCAGGCATCGGTCGTTTTACTGATGTTAAACAACGTAGAATGAAATTTCTAGGATACCCATTCCGTGTAAACATTTCGAACAGATGATCTTCCTCCGCTTTCCTCAGCTGCGGGGTGCTGCAATGTGTCTGCGCTCTTCTAAATAGAGTTGTTATGCAGCTGCGCTTGTAGACTGTCGGATGATTGCTGCGATAATTCAAGATTTGGTCTGTATGCGTCGCTTTCCAATAAACTGTTGTCTCCAGTTGTCCAGCAACATGTCATTTTAGTAACACATCCAAGAATGGTAGCTGACCATTGCTCTCCTCTTCTTTAGTGAAACGGATACCAGCAAACGTGTTGTTCACTTCTTGCGTTCATTTGTGGCCGGTGATTACTCAACGATGACTCGTAGTCAGGTCTGTGATTGCGTGACGTAACATTTTTGTATCCCGAATACGCTGAAGGCCCACCGATTGTCTGCTCGTATTGACAATCATTTCCAATGGGACGGTGTTGTAGTTGCGAAGGCGACTGCGGCGATCGCAATTACTGGGATTCGAGTTTCAGGTTTGGAGGTCTATAGCTGAGAAATCCAAGCAGACCGGTCGATGTGTGCAATGTTGACATTTATCCATTGTAAGCTTTACTGGACAACCACGTAAGCACCGATCAGTTACCTTACTAAGTTAATGGCCTCTAGGTAGCAAAAGACGACAAGTTTGCTGGCTGTAATGTCGCCAAGCGCGAACCACACCCTGTTCATGGTACCAGCAGTAGGCTATCGATTAATTGACTCATGGGTGGGTTGTTGCTACTGACTTAAGTGTTAGTTGACTTCGCGTCGGACTAGCCTTAGAGATGTACAACCTGCCGTCTGTTTTTATTGTTCATCTGTGAGGTTTGAATTTAGACGAAAGAATTCCAATTGAAAGTAGGTTCCATATCTGGAGTTAACTCCGGACCTCCGGCCGCCGACGCTGATAGCGTAGCCATCCTCCAGCTACTCTGCTCCTAAAACGCTTGATTTTATTACCTAACAGTAAAAATTAGTGCGCAGTAGTTTCAGTCGAATTAATAAGTTCATATCATGTCTCCGTCACCTATATGCACCCGCGTTTTCGCCTAAATTGTTTGAACAACGATTAACCGGATGTGCGGTAAGTGCGGAAATACAGCGATTTAGTCTGAATCAACAAGCACTTGCGTTCTGTGTTCTCACAACGCTATCACGACTGTTGAATAGACGAGTACCTTGACATGTTCGGGAGTATTGGCTACTGATCAATTGGCGATGAGACCAACGGCGTGACTTAGTCCTATCTTTCGTATTTCTCTCCTTATCTAGAGCCCGTAGATACGTTAATACTGGCACCACTATCCACTGTATTTGGTTACGATGGTTAACGATGAGTATGGACGTTTTGAAGATACGTCGCGATGTAGGACCTCTAATGAAAATTCTAAATCTGACCTGCGCGTAGCCTAACAGTCCCGATCTCTTAGCAATTCTGCTCTTAGTTGCGGAGACTCAAAGTCTGATGCTGCAACCTCCTTTCAATGCTCAAAGATATCTACTTCCTCGATTTTCAAAGCAACAACCCGTTGTGCTAGCAGTTTACGATCATACAGTAACAAACCTCACTAATAATTACTAATAATAGTGATAATGAGCAATAGCAGCACATGCATGAGTGGAACTGGTGCTTCGTTACCATGCAGTTATGTGGACCTAGGGAATGAATAATGAAATTCATACTACAGTCACACCTGTCTAAGGCGACCACTCGAAGGACCGACAAAAAGTGGTCGCCATGGACAGGTTCATGCATAGAGACATTGCTCATGAAATAAAATGTCGGGGATATCTTTGACTGTCGTCTTAGCCAGGTGGCCGCCATAGCAGGTTGGACTGTAGTAATACTGATAATAGCAACAGTACTATCAAAAAATGTACCAAGCAAATACTCTATCAAGTTACATATTGTCAACAACACGAGGTCAAAAGTCGCTGACAATCCTTTGAAGCTAATGTGACATTGCGGAAACAGCATTCTTACATCTTCACTGACTGCGTTTTAGTCAACGTCATTCCACAGGTAGATCAGCGGCAAACACACTTCGTGTGCGCAGCTTGACCAGGAAACGAAAGCAGACGCGTCACTACCACTGACTGCT
This sequence comes from Dicrocoelium dendriticum, assembly GCA_944474145.2. NCBI lineage: Eukaryota > Metazoa > Platyhelminthes > Trematoda > Plagiorchiida > Dicrocoeliidae > Dicrocoelium > Dicrocoelium dendriticum. The sequence goes on along the minus strand of OX104068.1, from coordinate 4,710,509 downwards.
AGCTAGCTAGTATCTCGAGCCAATAAAAAGATAGTTCAAGTGGACTCTAGCTTGGAAGGCAGCACAGACAGACCATGAACACCCAGTTTTAGTAGTCCATTGTTTGCTGATAAATCAACGATTGCTCTATTCCAACTACCTGCGGTAAGCGGTGACCGCGCATACATCCCGCATGCCAAAACCAATACAACCGACTTACTATTGTTTCTTATTCTAAGAAACTAGTTTGCACACATCATCGTTGTGAACAGGTTGGTTCCAATCTACATCAGCATGCGTCCCCAGGCAACGAAGGTCAAAAACTTGCAGGTATTCCGAATCCTCAGGTTGATGATGCCAAGTATCGCTCCTCATAGATGAGAGCGGCCCTGAGTAACCTTGTGTTTGCAGCCTTTCAGGCCTAGGAGAATCACGTTCTGGTGCCACAAGTATCACGGTTGCAACAGTTCATTTCCAACTTTCACAATACTTGCGCTAAAAACACTTGTTTTAGACACATGGAATGCATTGACCAAGGCTACGACTTGCAGTAATTGCAAATGGTAGGATAATGTCTCGACGGAACACGGGAACAATGGTCTGTATAAAGGATTTGATATACCGAGTGGAACCGCACCCCATGTTGGCTAGCGCGTGCATGTATTGTATGCAGGCTAGAAGGAGGATGTCCCCGGATATAGGTGCCCTACACGCTGTGATTCCCCAAACAATAGTAGTATACATATGTAGGCTCGGGAATCACCAAGGAACGTGAAGTATCTTGTAGTAGCAGGACAAATAAAGACGTTTCGGAAAACTGGTAGCTCGGGTCGATAATTCAGTTGCTCATTCGTTCGTCGAGCTGGGAAATTTATTTGTAAACGTTTCAGCGCCATGCAAGGCAGCGCCATCAGTACGTTGAGATGTGAAGTGTAATCTCACTCCACACTCCACATCTCAAAGCACTGATGATGCCGCCTCGTATGGCGGTAAAACGTTTGCAGACAAATTTCCCAGCTCGGCGAACGAATGAGCAACTGAAAGAAGGACGTTTTGATTTAAGATCATCTGGTGTTCAAGTTCAAGTGGGACTGGAACGATAGGACAAATCTCGTAAGTGTTCCTTCTTGAGCGGGTCGTAGATCCAGGAGTTGGTAGGGGTGCTCCGACTTCTTGATGGGTCTAAAAAGAAAACACCCGAAAAAGCACCCTGGTCCACCAATTTAATGCCCACGTTCCTTACATTAGCTGTCCCAGCTATGTCAGTTACGTGTAGTAAGTAAAAGAGGAAGAAAACTCGAAGGTAAGAGAGTAAGGGAAATCAGTTAAAAGAAGAGAATAATACCAATGGCGTATAAAAGTAACGAAAATAGAATCGAAGTATAAAGATGGGAATTAGTCAGGAAAAAGGAAAGGTATCGTGTTGCCACCCAAGAGCGTCTAGTTGACGCTCAAACCCCTTAACCGTAGCTTCCTTGACAACATTTTCTGGAAGCAGGTTCCAGCGCTCGATGACTCGACGCGATAACAGTGTCTCCGCTCTAACTCGATCGGACCGCTGTTTGTCCAGCTTCATACAATGCCCGCGGAGACCAGATAATCTAGCAGGACTAAATAGCCTGGACAAATCAGGGCCAGCTTTCCCAGTCAAAATACGGTAGGTTAGGATTAGGTCCCCTCTACTCCTTCGATAGTGCATTGACTACATCCCCATACTAAGTAGCCTTTCGGGTTACGTTTGTCCTCGTAACCCCTTGACCAACCTAGTACCGACACACAACACCCTTTCTAGTGCCATTTTGTCCCGGACAAGGCATGGTGGACAGGCCTGGACGCAATATTCTAGGTGGGGTCGCACAAACGCTGAGAAGAGCTTCACAAACACATCAGCGATTAGGGTCCCAGAAGAACGAAGGATAAACCACAACATCCGGAACCCTTTAATAGCCGCCTTCTTCCAGTTGTCTCCAGAGTGCAATGTGGAACAGTGGACGACACCTAGATCAACCTGATGAGTCACGTGAGGAAGTTCACTCCCATCAAGCACATAACTTGTGGAGGAATCAGACACTCCAATACGCAGCACTGAATACTTTGTCCGGTTTATGGGCAGCAACCACAAGACAGACCATTCCCAGAGTCTATCCAGAGCCCGTTGAAGAGCCACAGGACTTCCATGGGTATCAACAATATTCCAGAGCTTTAGATCATCAGCAAATAAGAGCGATGATACCTAAGCTCCACCGGCAAGTCATTCACGTAGACTGAGAAAAGCAGCGGACCTAGGACAGAGCCTTGCGGAACACCGCTAAGTACAGCTTGTCGAAACGAAAGACTGCTTCCCATACGAATACACTGTTCCCGTCCATCCAGAAAAGCTGACACCCAATGGAGAGCGCGACCGGATATTCCATACGACCTCAACTTCAGTGAGAGTCGCGAATGGGGGACAGTGTCAAAGGCCTTGGCGAAGTCAATGAACACCACATCCACCGCATATCCGCTGTCTACGGCTTCAGCCCAGCACTCACGAGCTACCAGCAAGGTCGTTTGACACGAAAATCCTTTGGAAAAACCATGTTGCTCGACGCTAAACAGGTTAAACATATTTAAATGGTTCTCCACTATATCTCGTACTAATTTTTCAAGTAACTTAACGACCACGCTAGTCAAGCTGACCGGCCTGTAATTACCTGGTAGGTCTTTGTCACCGCACTTGAAAATCAGGCAGACAACTGCCTCCATCCATTCGGTAGGCAAGACACAGCTGTTGAGTGACTTCTGAAACACACAAGTCAGAGGTCCACTGAGTTCCACTGCCAATTCGTGCAACAATTTTGGATGAACCGAATCTGGTCCGGAAGCCTTAGTTGGGTTCACATCTTTTAGCAACCGGAGAACTTGGGACTCAGTTACGGGAATTTCATCCAGACAACAGTCCTCAAAGACTCTTGAAGCCAACTCTTTGCATGGTGTATTTGTTTCGCGGACAAAGACGCTTGAGTACTGCTCACCAAGCACGCATGCCTTGTCATAGTCGCTATAGACATGGGTCCCATCTCCTCGAAGCAATGGTGGTATGGGCGAGTTTGCACCACAGCGTCGTTTAACGTAAGCGAAGAATTTCTTGGGATTTTTCGAGGCAGTATCAGCTAAGCCCTTTTCATACTGAAGCCGGGCCAACCTAAGATGTAGCTTGCACTCATTTCGAACCAACCGATACTTGTTAAACGTGCTGTTCGACGGAGCGGTTCAGTACGCTCGCCAGCATCTCGACCGCTTCTTTAGCAGGCCTTTCCCCTCAGAATCTATCCACGTAGGCTGCGCTCTCGATTCCCTTCTTTTTACCAGTAGGATATGAGGTGCAGAAATGTCGACGAGGTGAGCCTTAAGATTTTCCCAGGTTATGTGAACGGTGTCGGTCTCAGATATCACACAAGGCGATGACCTAGCTTTAGCCGCATCGCTTGGAAGTCCGCGACCCAAATGTTCGGATACCAACTGGTAGTAGGTTGGCAAGGCCTGATAAGAGCACACTGGAAAGACAAGCGAACGTGATCGCTAGCGCCAAGAGGTGAGTCGTAATTAATGTCATTTACAAAGTCAATTGACTTAGCAAAAACAAGATCTAAAATGGACGGCTGCTGATTGCTCATGTACCTAGTGGGGGTACTGGATGACACTTGTGGAAGGCGTGGTCGCACAAACGGAAAACTGATTACTCTAAGAAGACGACACCATATTCCCTCAGCTTCATACTATATATTCGTTCCATGAGAATGACATCACAGACGATGAACAATAAACAATAATTTAATACGGGTAAAAGCAGGTACTTAACAACGCCATTGGAATGCTTGGTATAAAAGCTATAAGGTCAAAAACCTGCTAATTATCAGTTTAAGCGTCTGTCGATTAAACCCAGTGGTTCCCAAGCTTTCTGAGGCTGCTACCCCCAAAGTACACAAACTAAACATTTACTCGCAAAAAATTAATTTGAACTACTGCGTAACTATAAACCATCGCGTGTTCACCATAACTTTTGGAAAATCGATTCTTTATGATTAATCACAATCATTGACACTGAGAAAACATTTACTTTGGGGCGGTTTTTGTTATTAAATCAAAAGATGCTCCTAACCAATGAGACATTTGATGTTGCTTGGTTACGATGATTTCTTTAACGTTTGGTACAGTTTCGCTAAATGCACAACTTTCCTTGTGCTCCAAGTTAACTTAGTTCCTCGTTTTTGTCTTCATTGTCAACATCGTGGAAAATCCACTTTCACACCTGTACGTTGTGGCGAGTGGAATCAATATTTCGAATGTTGTTTGCGATAAAATGGATGTTCACCACCAATATTTGATACAAGTGTTGTTGTTTGATATTTTTGATATATTTTTATTGTCTTATCGAAGTTCATGAAATTTCGCTTTGACTTCAATTTCACCATCTGGAAATATTCCTTATAGAATGATTAACGAGCTGGCCGATCGACGAGCATTGCGTTGCGGCCTTGTGTCCATATTTTACGTACTAATGCTTGTTATCTGAAATGGACTAATTCACCAAGCAGGCACTGAGGATTTGTTACTAATGACTAATTATTAGTGATTAGGTATTTAGTCTGATGATATGAGCCGGATTATTTTGTTAATACATTTGTTTCTTAAATGAGCGATGATCCAATCCTTTTACTTTCTCCCTGCTAAAATTCCATTTTACCCTTCGGGGTAATTATCCCTGGGTTGGGAACCCCTGATTTAACTGCACTGTTGCATGATGATAATGTGACATGGGAATGCAATGTGACTATACAAAACAACATTAGGAGCAAATCGAATTTGCGTGTTGCCTGCCCGAAAACACTGCACTACTATGACGCGTTTCGATATGCTTACATCTCATCAGATAGAGATAGCAGGCATCGAACCCGGGACCATTGGGATGTTAGTTGTGACCGCTACGCCTAAACCACCGGATCACGACGCACAACGCTTGGCACAACGGTTTAGTGAACGGTGTTGTGGGTTATTTTTCAACTACACGTTGTGTGGATGGATTGCGAAGCGCAATCTCAATGTTGACCGTGATTCCCTTAGAAGTGAACCTTGATCTTTCGATCATGTGGACCGTAGCTGATGTAAATCGATAATGGGTGTTGCCGGCTCGAAAACATTGCCCTACTAAGACGCCTTAGGATGCCATTGCATCCTATCAAATATAATTAGCAGGCATCGAACCCGGGACCATTGGGATGTTAGTTGTGGGAATCGCGGTCAACATTGAGATTGCCCGTCGCAATCCATCCACACAACCTGTACTTCGAAAATGACCCTTAACATTAGGAACAGTTGTAGCTGGCGGATTATTTGAAATGAAAAATGAGGATAGCCTGAAATGAAAAATAACTGAAATGCTCACTAATGTTTTGTTTCTTTGACTACATGTGATACCTAGATCTGGTGTGCTTGCATGATAAAATATTCCACAGTAGCATAACTTAGGTAACAAACTTTTGGTAGCTAACGGCAACATTCAATCATTTTCTGAAGATATCTAAAGTAGACGAAGAGTGAACTGAGTTTGGGAGAGAATTTCAGGATTGGTAAACTTAAAGAGAAAAGTAATTACGTTGACATTCTGAACGACTGTATTGTTTACTCAGTTTCAGGCAGTTACCTCTGAGGTTGGTGTTGTGACTGAGTTTTAACAAATGACGACATACTTGATTGGTGCTATTCAATATTTAGTACACCAATATGAGATCTCTGCTACCACCTAATGCAGCTCAGTCACAACACAAATTTGAGGGGCAACCAACCCAAGTTAGCCACGCGATACAGCTAGCTAGAACGTCGGCGAAACTTTTACTCTCTTCGTGTCTGCCAGCCATCGAACGCGCTCTCAAATTACGTTGTTTCCACTCCCACTTTATCAGTAGTTAAATTACGTCTTGACGTTGCCATAACGCAGTTACATTACAAGATATAGTCTGTGTACACCCACAGACGACATAATATGACGAAGATTGTACAACCACCACTGACCTACACAATCGAGGTTGGCTCCTTTATGCATGCCTCTGTGTGAACGCCTTGGTGAATCGAAATATTTGGGTGCTGCTCTTCCCATTACTGGCAACACCCAAATATTTCCATTCCAGATACGGTCCTCGAGATCGGAATGACCGAAGTTTACCTCAAAGTGAACCGAGGTCTCTATAGAGGTTGCGAGTCGCAACTCAACCACACAGCGTGTTCCCTAAACGAAGCTTTGACTATGGTGAATCCATCGAAACGTTTTTTATCTTATCGGTGTTTTTTTTTACGACGTTGTGATTCTCATCCTGGTCCTTCTACTGGACTTCACGAAAAGCCGTTTTTATTACCCGTAATATACCAATGGTCCACCGGCAGCGTCCGCTAAAACTCCCGGTAATTTAAACTGTTGCTATTAGATGGGATTGCGCAGACCCTTGACGTTCTTCGTTGCCACGGGTTCTGGTGTCTGTAGCACATCCATATCGCGCTTCAACCAAGGTTGCCAAGCTTGGATGGTGTATTCAATGTGAGGGAAGATAGACAGGTCAAAACACACGCATGATCTTAGAAGCAGGCCGACGTGTTTTTCGCCTCATCTTGCAGCTGCCCAAGTCTGTTCTCAACAGCTGACGTTGTTCTGTATGAGCAATTCAAGATGACGTTCCTAGAAATTGGTATGCAACCTTTTTGCCCTAAATCTATACACGTAGTCATGCCTATGGCGTGGCACTTTTCCACGTGGAATGCTAGGATATTCTGAACTGACCAGCTCGAAATCGATTTAAGAAAGCACTGGGGGTCGTCTGGTCTCCTGATCACTTGCCATATCTTAATATCATCTGCGAAGAATAAGAACTCGGAGGCAAGCTCCCTCGCTTAATTCTTTATGAAAAACAATAGTAAGGGAACTCTTAGCACCGAGCCTTGTGGGACGCCCCACTCGACATCACATGCCTCGGACAGGGATTCACAGGGACTTTCACATTCAACCGACATGCAGAAAGTTGTCTAACTAACCCAGTACTTGGTCGCCGATGCCATAGTTCTGAAGCTCATGGGCGAAAACTCGATGGCATAAAGGATCCAACGCTTTTAATAAGTCCAACTAGATGACATTGACCCCTGCTGTCTAGCTATATCAATAACCTTTGCTTTCTCGGTGATGAGACAAACCGAATTCGATGACTTTACGATGTACATTCTTGGTCCTGCCGCAGGCTTAATACCTTGACGACCGGTTGTAGTCGTGATCGGTTTCGCGATGTTAGTAAGTCATTTGCAGTGAATATCATGTGTGATTGCGCACAACTGGGGAATATGTGAAAACGTCTTCTTCCGGTCGCAAACCGAAATAAATTGGAGGCAGGTATCAACGAAGTAGTCTACAACTAGCTCAAGCGCAGCTTCAGGACTCGGTCCGAAGAGATTGCCACTCATCTCTTCGTCTCAATCATCCGAACAGTGCTAGAGTACGGCTCACCCGCATACTGTCTTAGCAGCCGGTGCGAGACACAATGGATTGAGCGTGTATTGCATGTGGCCACCAGGCTCATCCTCCTTATACGAGGTGTGCCCTACGAAGACCGATGCACGGGACTCGAACTTTACACCCTGTCTTATCGTCGAGTAGGGTTTGATCTCATCATGACGCACCGGATATTACATCTTGGAAATTAGCCCATCTTATGGTCACTGCTCCAGATGCGCACACCAAGCAGCACATGAGGACACTGATACAAGCTTGTAGTACCGGATTTGCAGCGAGTAGCCCACCAGCTCTGTTTCGTAAGGAGTGGTGAATAGGTGGAACGACTTTCCGCCGCAGGTAGTCGAAGCATAGTCGGTGTCGGAATTCAAGAACTTCCTGGACAAAAAATACCGACTGAAATATTGCAAATGAGTTTCAATATTACAAGTCTTTGTACCTGAGGGATTTTAGATGCAGACACCTAAAATCATCTCCCCTTGCCGCTTCCATCCAGTATTCCGTATTCGGTGTGCCTTCGTTGAAATGAGCCCATCCTTATGAACAACTGAAAGTAAATCTTGACCTATCATCTGAGCCTATGATGAACTGAAGAGATATTGGTACCGCTAACAGAAGGCATCAAAACACCGCTTCCCAAACGTCCTTTACAGTCGTTTTGTCTTGAGTGCACTGACTGCAGACAAAGAAAAGATCCCTAGTGATCCGATGTAAAATGACAGCGGAGGGATCTCAAATCGCCTAACATGTTTCAGTGCGTAAGTTAATTCGACAGGTGGTGCACCAAATGAGAGTTCTGTAGAAGGGGGATAGTAATATACAGACATGGTTTATCGAGACCAAATTCGTTGGTAACATTGTGTGAGTAGGTAATCGGTGTGTCATTGGGTAGTTTTAGCTATTTACGTACAGAAATAACTTATTTTATTCATCTTTCGCGGTGTGGTATTGTACTATTACACGAAAAATTCGTAGAATATGACAAGATGGCAAGAAGGTAGGAGGTATTTTTAAACGCTGGAATGGCTTTAGGAAACTCTGGTAGCGTCCCAGGACCTATATCAGATCCATTCACCCGATACCCTATTGTCTGTTGGCGGCTGACCAATGAAGCAGCTACACGATGGTACCCGCGATTAACAACTGTCGATGGATCGACTTGTGTGAATAACAGAGGAAGTTGATTACTCTACATCCCAACTTGCTTCCACTATAGACTAACCTTCCTGAGAACTGGTATAGGAACGCAGGGGGTAATTTGCTCTTCCAGTTTAACGTAAGGCTGAGATAAGTGAACGATCTGCTGAATGCGAAACGTGACATCGAAGGTGCGTTTTCCATAGAAGATTTCAAACACAATTGAAAGCTGTGGTATCCAACTGGCTGGTTGCTAGGAGAACAAGGCGAAAGTCTCTATGTGGGCTTTGTAGACGATCTATCAAGACCAATCGGTCCGGGACAAAGATGCTGCCATCAGCACATTGCCAGTAATGCAGCTGTCAGAATTGGTGCATTAATCAACTGTGTTGCAACCCGGTCTTAAAAGAATAGGAACGTTTCCAGAATCTATGTATTTGACCAAGTTGGGCTACAGGCCTGAAGTCGGACAACAGTACTGCGTCAGCCCATGATGCCAAATGAGAAAGCTGCTCTGGCTATGACGGAGTGTTCAATGCAATGATCGATAGCGGTTGATCGAAGATCATAGTGGTTAGGTTAGTTAGGGTTGTTCTAGCCATCACAAACTACTTCTTATTTCTCGTCGTCACGAGACAAGGACTCATCAAGTGCCGGATGCTTCTGTGATAGCAATGCGAAGTTGCGCAGAGCATACCGGATGATGGGACCACTCCAGGATTTCATCTAAGACTCCCCCAAGGTTGTCAAGAAGGGAGACGGTGTAGTCCGCATAATCCTGACCAATACATTTTCAACCATGCAACTTTTCAGACTCCGCTTCTTGAGATTCCCCCAAAAAACGCCGCAAGATGGAATCTACCATATGTGAAACAAAAACAGGGAGGTTACACCACACTGGTGAACGCCACTTGTTATCAGGAAGACGACTGACGGTTCAATTTAAGCGACCTGTGTTTTCAAATTCAGGGCACTAAAAATGCGCACGTGTATGAAGTTAATTGCTCTAATGAGTAGGTCCAAGACGATGAAGTGGTCAGGTGAATTAAATGCGTTCTTGAAATTGAGTTACAGCTGTAGGCGGTATGCGTGAAGCGGCCCTAGAGTCTAGCACAAAGCGAGCATGTGTTCTGTATAACCCCATCTCGGACGAAAATCGACTTCCTTTTTACTTATACTGTATACTAATTCCTCCTTGTCCACAAACCCAGACAACGGACTGTAACTTCTTCGATACCGGTGTCAGACTGGTGCCACTGCGATGAAAATATCGTTATGGGTCTTACAAGTCCGTTGCCGTCCCACATGGCTAAGTGGTATAAGCCGCTGGCTAATGGTGCAAGCCCCTAGCAATGGCTGCTTCGGACGCTGATGAAGCCGTGTGCCACGAGCTACTGACGAGACCCAACAGCTCGAAACGGCCTTCTAGTACTTTCGCAAGTGTGTGGAGCACTACCTGACTAGGAAGATGCTTCGAAGAATCCATAGTGAATTAGAAAATGTAGTTACCTTACTCGACTTGATCCAATTATTTGCGATGGCCTGTTCATCCCATGATGTTCGGGCAGGGGCATCATCCCTGACATATCTTTGACTAGCACAGGGGTAAGGAGATGACTGACGGCCGTGATCGCGTTTACGAGTTCAGTTTCCGACGGATAACAGCCCAACCGGTCATGGATCAGTCTGTATCACCTGATTAGGAAGCGAGCCACGAGCTGGGGTTTAAATGAATCGTCCTCTAAGGTTGCCTACCCAACGAACCAGACGACGTTACTTGTTGCGACTGGATTCATTGGTGCTGTCCCTGATTACCTCACTGACGCAGAAGTTTCTAGAGCCGGTGATACAAGTTGACTGGGAGAGTCTGCAACAATTATTTACCATTTCTTATTGCTCTATTGTTTGAGCTATTCGGGCCCTTTCAGCTCATACGTACAATTTTAACCCTTGCTTTTCATGTTGTACTCGGTGTTAGTTTGGCTATTTCTTGTAGTTGCGGACAGCTTTGCCGATTTCTGGGATATCCAGTATCTGGTGCTGTAGCTAATGACAGCGTGACAAGTAAAAGTGCCAGGGCCATGCGCGGCTGCCATGATGCTACTGCAAGGAAGTTCTGTGCCTTTACATTGTTTAGGCGGAGGTTTTGGTACACTAGGTATCCCGGTAGGTTTATCTGTTGTACGGTTAAGACATTAGTACGCGAAGATCTGTGCTCCTTCAAAATTACACTCCTGCAGCGTTGATGCACCGCCTGTCACGAAGAGCCGCATTGCCGGTGAAAAGTACTAAATTGTGGCTCCCACACCACAAAGAAGCAGGGCTTAGTGTGCACCATCATTTAGCTAAACACTTGCCGCAAGTGATGCATTTGCTGTATCACAACTCCGAGTGTGTACATGCTATGTTTACCTTTGGCGCTCCTCATTGAAGTTCTGTCTACCTATCTTCAGCTCATGTTGTAGTGGTTGGATTCACCTTCGTTACATTTAGATAGGCTTACCGTGCTGTTCGGTACTTAGAATTTGTGAAATCGTCAAGCTCAGTATCGTTTAGCTCAAGTAAAGTCAAGTGCTCGTGGAACCAACCACGGAGCGGTCATTGATTCGTTTGAATGGGGGCGAAATGAGTCAACTCATCATCACGAAAACCACGGAACGCCTTTTCTCCTTCGCCACTCTAAAATCGGGAACAGCCCTCCAAAAGATTTCAGAAGATTCTGCACATTGCATAAGTTTGACCGTTTAAAAATCAGCTATGGTGTTTGGGACATTGAAATCCTTGGATTGCACCTTCCAAAACTATATCGATATCGCCTGACCAAAACCACGATTAAACACATGTAGCCTGGACAACTGAACACCTGCACATTTCACTTTGAACGCTACAGCAGTGACTCCTACAGGCTCGGAATGCAAGTACTTCAGCGATCTGCCGTCAAACGTGACCTATTAGAATTACTCGGGTTGTACTAGGCAATTCGAGAAGCAGTCGCTAGCTGGTAACTAACACGTTGGACTGCTGAGTTGGACGTTCGGACATATAAAGGTCCCCCTTTCCCGAAAGCCGAGCAGGGCTTATTGTCGTCCACATGTCCAGTGAGCAACTCAATCCTGTTACCTATGGCTTAAACATGCTCTCATTCATCATCATCACTATCATCATCATCATCATCATCAACAGCAGTGTATCAGCCATTTGAACTGATGCTTCGCTGCCATACGACCATGAGGACCCATGGAATAAAGGATCAGAAAAGATAGAGAGAAAGGGGGACTTACTTGAAAACCTTAATGCCCTAATCAAACATTCAAGGTCAAGGCACTTACACCTTGTGTAGACAACATTCCGTCACAAACAGCTGGCTATCGTGCAAAGATAAGGCGGCATCGGCGACACAGCTTCCTTGCGGCTTTCACTGCCACGCGTCATAATAAGCCATTACCCCACAGATAACTCAGCACCAAACACCCTTCAAACAGGCAATCCGATTAGGAGACGGCAGCAGACGCGCCACTGGTGTCGATTGCGAGCCATGTCCTGTAAAGTCTCGAGCCAAGCACAAGGCGAGTCACGTGGACTCCAGCCCGGAAGGCGAGACGGACCAACGACACCCAGTTTGGTCATCAGTGACTTCATTTCCCGCTGCCAAGTCAACTTCTGTCCACCTCGAGCCTTGCGCCATCCTACACCTGGTAGACTGAACAAGGCCCTCCTAGGTAAGCGGTGACCAGGCATACGTAGCACATGCCCGAGCCAACGCAACTTATTCAGTGTTACCTGTTGTTCTAGGGATCTAGCATGATTATCACAACCTAGTACTCGCCTACGCACATCATCATTGCGGACACGCTGGTGCCATCCGACACCAGCAATGCTTCGCAGACAACGATGATCAAAGACTTGAATGCACCTCAGATCTTCAGACAGAAGGGACCAAGTCTCACTACGATAGAGCAGAACGGCCCTCACTGTGGCCTTGTATACACGGCCTTTCAGACGGAGAGAAACTCCCTTCTGTCGCCAAAGATGCCGCAGGTTCAAGAAAGTAGCTCTGGCTTTTGCAATGCGTGAGCTGACGTCAGTTTCTATGCGTCCATCCTTGCTGATACAGTTGACAAGATAAGTGAAATGATCAACCACCTCGAGTTCCTCGTTAGCAAGCGTCAAGGGGTCATCAAGTGACTATTGGTCCTGCAGCAACATTTTGCACTTTGAAGGTGCGAAGTGCATACCAAATAATGGGACCACTCTGGACAGGCTATTCAGGGTTGATTGTCTCGCCGAAACATGCTCTCATTGCTGTAGAACAGTCTCATTGTTGATGTTCCAAGTACCTCCTTGGAATATACAATCTCCCATACGAGCAATGGCTGAAATGTATGGCAGTATAAAGTGGACGGTATCACCGATTACGATACGACCGATTATGACATTCTTGATTCGGCACGATTCCAAATATGTGTGCCGCTCTTTATCGTAACTGGCCAAATTAGAGTGCCGCAAACATTTCGTTTCTGTTCGTGTATGTTATCTATGAAACATCCTCACCGAATCAGTGGTTTCGGTAACAACGCTGCTCATATTTAACAGTTATAATAATAATAATAATAATGATAATAATAATAATAATAATAATAATGGGTATTTCCCTCATCGAGTGCTAGACTATTGACCTATTTGGCACGGATCATAGTTTACAGAATATGTTATATTCATGCATGAATGGTAAACAGATGTGTGCTTTTCATAGCTTTTGCTGTTTTAACGGTATATAGTAACCCGTAGGTGTGCTTCAACGCAGTGTGAACTAGTTGGAATAGGGGATGGTAACAGCACTAGGGGTGTGTCACATAGTATGCACTTTCCTTTTTTCGCTTATTAGATGTCTGGTACAAATTATCAAGTGATCTCTCCCAAGAGAACAGGGTCATGATTGTGTTCAATTCTAGGTGTTTGGTAAGCTTAATACGCAAGGCCGTTGCGCTCTCACGCAATCTGATTGTGACTGGGATCTTATTCCACAGGACAGCATATCTGATAAGGAAAAAGTTAGACCACAGATTTACCCAGCACCTGGGTATACTCAGGATAAACTCCTTATTGCCTATTACCCTTGTCGAACCATGTTATAGTTCTGGGGAAATCAAATGGCAGTGGGCGTTTTGATGAATCATGTTGTACAGAAGCATCAGGTTATGTCGCAATCTTCGTGGCCAAAGCGGATCGAGCTGGAATTGTTGGCAGCGCTCCCGATAGTTCTTAATGGATGTTTTGCCTAACAGACGTTTGGTAAGTGATCTTTGTATACTTTCCAGAGGTACTCTGTTAGATTTCCTAATGCTGCCACAAATGATACTGAAGTATTCCAAAAGGGGACGAGTGAGGATTCTGAAGAGTTCTATTCTAGCTGGGGTTATGTGAATATTGTGTAATCCAGTAGCTATTGATTTTCTGACCCTAGCCAGCTGATATTCCACTTGTTCGGAAAAGTTGTAGGTGCAAGAATACCTGATTCCGAGGTCGCGGGTAGGCATCTTTACACAAAGGTATTCATCCTTGAGTGTAAATGATCCCTCGGGTATCAAATAGCCGCGATACATGGTGCCAGATATTTCGTCAAGAACTTCACTATCCAGGTGTCACAGCCTTTCTCAAGGGAGTGGAGATCTTTCTGTATGGGCAGTAGTGCATCTTGCAATTCATCTCGTCGGAATCTGTAGACTATCTTTATGTCATCTGCAAATAGGAAAGGCAGGCCTTGTCTGATAACCGCACTGATATCATTGACGTCGAGCAAGAACAGTAACGCACCAAGTACACTCCCCTGAATAAGACCACCAGTGATTGGACGTAGTGAAGAGTGGTGCTCGGCTATGGTAACGACCTAAGAACGGCCGCTCAGGTATGACAATAGCCAGCGTAGGAGTGGGTCCTGAATTCCAAAGGAAGCAATCTTTTTCAGCAGCCGTTTATGGGGCACTCGATCGAATGCCTTTTCCATGACCAGTAACAAATGTATCATTGCGTATCCTGGGTTAGATAATGGAATTGGAATGTTATGCATGATCGTTTGTCCAAGAAACCATGCTATAACCTGTCTATTAGCTCCTGCGAATGGACACATTTCATCACACCAATCTTAACTAGATTCTCTAATATACTGGATACTACAGGGGGTGTGATGGATTGGCCGGTAACTGTTCATTTCTTGTTTGGAGCCACCCTTGTGACGGAGGATGATGAGCGATGTTTTCCAGTGGCCTGTAAAGTTGCTTGATTCCAACGAAAGGGAAAACATCTTCAGCAATAGTAACGGCATGTCAGGACCTCCCAGTTTAATGACGGCAGGTGGGATACCATCGGAATCTAGATGGGAAGACGGTTTAGTAGAATTCATTAATTGTTGGATAACAATGCTAGAAAATTCAGTGTTACACAGGGCGTTTGTTGTTTGCATCCCAATGCATGCATTCAACGGGTCGTCTCCAGGCTCATGGAGATAGCGAAAGATGCGCTAAATGCTTCGCAGATGTCGGCTGAATCATGTAAGCACTGTCCATCTGCATTAACCAGTCCATCGATCAAGGGGAGTGGTAATTAGTTCTGCGACGCAGAATTTCTACAAGTTCTTTCGTTTCACATGTCGTTCGTAGAGCCATTTGTTCTTCGTGTATCCTCTTCATCGACTGTATGTGCTTGATCCTGTCAATGATGCTGTGCGACTGTAATAGCAAGGTGAAATTTCCCGTCTTTCCATATCCAGCAGTTAGTCTTCTGTGTTTCCGGCTGACTGAACACACCACTTATCTTCGGAGGTAAGGACAGCAATGGCCCGATGGACCCGATGGTAAATAGTCCACGGCATTGCACACATTGTTAGAGAGGAGAAATGCGTCCCAATCGGCTGATCGGATAAATTGTTGGAACTGCTTCCAGTTTATCCTATGTGTTACATATTGCGGAATAAAGACGTGTTTGGTGGCCTATTTAACGCAGAACGTTAGTCTTACCATCTTGTGCTCACTACCAGAGAGTTTGTCTAATATCTCTGTTTGTGCATTTCTGACCCCCAAAGTGAATATCAGGTCGAGTACACTGGTCACTCTTGTTGGCTTAGTAACCCACTGTATCCATCCACCAATTCTGAGAGAGGCAAGGAAAGCTGTAGGTGTAGACGAGGATGGTTGATAGGACCAGTTAATCTTTAGTAAATTAAAATTACCAGCAATTATCTTCTGTCAGTGTGGCATCTCAGCAGCAAACTCGAGAGCTGAAGTGGTGATGGTAAGACTTGCAGTTGGCGGGTTGTAAACACATCCGAGTAGAATGTGAGAACCGGTTCCTGATACGGACAATCAAAGAGATTCGGGAACGTTTGTTAGCTGTGGATGATCAAGAAGTTCTGCAAATGTACGGTGTAGGTATCTCATGCATCCACTTCCTTGGCCTATTCCACGATCTTTTGGGAAGAGCTGATAATTAGGAATCATTAAGATAGAGTCTAATGTATCGGGGGAGCACCAGGTTTCAGTAACGAAGATTGCTTGTGATCGTTGATATGCGCGAGCATGCCTAGGAAGTACAATTGGTTGTTAACAGATCTGGCACTGAGTAGAAGTACAGAAAATGAACTATTGCGTGTGGGGTCATCGTGATGCGGTTCGTCTTTCTACGCCTTGTTGTAGTCAGGTACTATGGACGAAGGAGATATGAGTGGGGGTAGTGAAATCGAGCCTATTCTTAGCAGGCTTGGTGTTATTGGTGATATATCATTTGTGCTTGCGGCTATTGCTGGGGACATTGAGGGGGTTGAGGGAGCAAGTCTAATTTGCGGTTGGCATGGTAGTTGGCTAGCCGAGTCATCTGCAAAAATTGCAGAAACAGTGGGAACAGGTAGTTGGCTTCTTCCGGGTATGTAAGCGGTGGGAATTGACTTGGCTCCATTCCCACCTGTACTAACAAAGGGTCATGCTGAGGGGTGTTGGGAAGGGCTGCACACATATGAGACGGAATTGCAGGTGGCCTTGGCTTCGTGACATCCTTTATTTTGTCAGTACTGTGCGTTCTTATGGTATGGAAGGGAATTATGGCGAGCGTATCCAGAAGACATTTGTTTCGGGTTTTTGTCGGCCCAGGATGTCGCTC
>OX104068.1:4613859-4693616 GCA_944474145.2 Dicrocoelium dendriticum | reverse complement strand
ATTTGCGAGGTTGACGGAACGCCGATAAGCAACTCACACAGGCGCACGAACCGCTGGGCTGAACACTTCCGCACTCAATTCAGCCGGGCTCCTCCGCCGGCGAGCCTAATGAGTATACCTAGTTGCGCGCCTTGGAACATCTCATTGGAATTACCCACTGAAGTTGAGGTCTGCCTTGAGCTCCGACACTTGAAGCGATTCAAGTCTGCTGGCCCAGACGGACTTCCTCAGGAGCTGTTCAAGTTCGGGGGCGAAGTAATTGTCAACCATCTAACTGCTTTGCTCTCTAAGATCAGGTGTGAAGAAACAGCTACATCCGCTTAGGGTGAGTCAATTGTCGTCCCGATCTTCAAGAAAGGTGCCCTCACCTTATGCGCTAACCACCGAGGAATCTGTCAAATGTCCGTTGCCGTCAAGCTGTTAACATCGATTATACTCTACAGACTAATCCCGATTTGAGAATTACGCTCACCTAAAGAACAGGCTTGTTTCCGCCTCGATGGAAGGCCTGCAGACCACTTGTTTACGCTCTGCAAACTCGTTGAAACGAGCCCTCTTTACCGCCAGCCCACTATCTTGTATTTTCGCACATCCGAGCCGCTTTCGACTCCGTCGATCGACCAGCTTCATGGCGTTGTTTACAAAGGAATGGAGTACCCGAAAGGTATATTGCCATCCTTTGAGCGTTATATTGCAGTGTCTCAGGTAAAGTGGGGGCTTATTGTAAGCTCCGTTCACTTTTGCCGTCACTAGCCATGTACGACAGGTTTGCCCCATGTTCCCGTTTCTCTTCAATTTTGCGTTCGAGGATGTCTTTTTAAACGCTCTTGAGGGCTTTCAAGGTACTTGTGTAGAGCTTCTTCTTGGCAACCGCGTGACCGATTTAGATTATGCTGCTGAGATTGCCTTGCTTATTGATGACGCATGCATGGAACACACGGGCCGATCTAAACCGGTTGGCAATTAAAGCAGCAAACTATGGAATGAGCTTTGCCCCTACGAAATGCAAAGTCTTGGTCCTGGATTGGCATCCACCTGCACCAGTGCTCACTCTTCAAGGCACGCAGGTTGAAGAAGTGGACAATTTTGTTTACCTGGGAAGCTGAGTCTCTGCTGATGGTAGCATTGGAAAAGAGATTTCCCTTCGCATTGCCAAAGCCCGTTCGGCATTCGCCAACTTGAGGCATCTGTGGCGACGCCGTTTCACTAATGGTAAAGGGCAGGATCTACTCTACATGTGTTCGCGCGATGCTGCTGTATGGGAGTGAGTCCTGACCGATTCGTGGGAATGACGCGTCGGATTTTGGCCTTTGAGACTGGTTGTCTGCGGAGAAAAGCTCAAGTGCGGTGGATGAACCACGTGCGCAACGATGATGTTAGACGTCGCGTCTGGGGTAACATGGGACTTCCACGTGACAGACTGGTATCACTGTACCAAATGAAATGGCTGGGCCATGTTTTACGCATTCAATGCGAACTGCTGCCCCGACGCTCTCTCTTAGCTCGCACAGGACCAGACTGGATGAAATCGCACGGTGGTCAGCCTATCAAGTGGTGACATACGATTAAAGCATTGACCTCTAGTTTAGCTGTCGTAGGTCCCGTGATCAAATATGAAGAACACCGCTGATTGGAAAGTCTTTCGGAAATGGCGCAGAACCGATTTTAATGGAAAATGTGTATGAATATTTACCTTGATCTTCCTGATGTGGTCGCAAACATTGAACAGACAAGAAAAGCTAAAACAGCACGTGAAAAAAGCAAAGGAAGACAAGATTCAAAAACCAAAATACGTTTTGTAAATTTCATTCTTCTTTTTGTGGTCTCTGTTTTTCCTATTTCCGTTTCATGAGTTTTGCTGGCACTATGTCTATCTTATAGATTGCTGAAAAAATATATATAGTTCATTAAGACAGTAAGAATCGTATAAGCTATAAGAGAAGGCGTATGTTTGTTGGCACATGGGTTGCTATGTTGTGATCCTATCTCCGGGCAGAGATGGCTGGGTTCGATGCTAATGAGATGTTGCGCACATCACAGTTACTGAGTGTGCTCGGTGGCTAAGGCATTGGCATGAACAAAGCTCAGGAGGCGGACTGTTGAATTGAGGAGACTCCGGGAGATAGCATATTGAGACTGGGGTGGGTCCAGGGGAAACTATGCGGGAATATTTTAGCCGCGTTCCCACTGAGGACAAATCCGTCGTGATCTGCGCGGATGTGTTGACCCTTGTTGGCAATTTCTGTAGGGAAAGCTCCTATCTGAACTGAGTAGTTTGACTCTCTGCATAGCGACCGTGATTTTCGATCCAGGTAGTGTACTGTTACCGGTGAAACCCGAGTGAGATTGGCAGGGCTGTGCCAGCCCTGTAGCATAGTGCCTTACCTGTCAGAATTTCGGTCGCGTCTAGACAGCAGCTTTGAACCTCTACGCTAATTCCATCGTCTACTCTCTTGTCCATCTCGTTTATTCTTTCAACAGTTGCAGCCGCGAAAGATTTACAAGCTCTAAAAAGACGCATGGCCAAATACGGTTGGCATGATCATGACTGCGATGGAATTCCAGACGACTTGGATCCAGACGATGACAATGATGGATTCTTCGATAACAAACAGGTGGGTGTCGCGAGTTTCACTCATTCAGTCGTAAGTAATAATGCGCCATTTTTGTTATACCAACAAGGGAGATGTTCTCACCACTTCCGACAGCTCCCTTAACACTCCACGTGCCCTCGCATTCCGCCTCCGATTTCCACGTGTCGTTTTCCCGAGATCTATTCACGATTTTACTTCTTCTCTTCTCATTTTTTATTGCACAATCCGTAGCTTGCTTCCACCAGTTGCGTGTGATGTCTGGCTAACTCTTCTAAGCATATGTAAGATGTTTGACTCCTGCCTCTACCTGGACCTCTAAAACATGAAGTTAGGCCAATTGTCCTATATCTATCCCCAGAAACTGAAAGTAGCAAGGCAATCACCACGCTGCAGTTTCATGAATGAGTAGGGTACATGTCAATTTATCTCAACATGGGTAAAGAACTAGCTGTGATTCTCGCTCAAGATCACCAGTGATTGCTCTCCCAGTTGTATGCTGCACACTACTGAATACTGTATTGTGAAAGCAAGTAGAAAGTTAAATTCGTACAAGTCCATTAGAACATAAGCAAAAGTGTTAGCATAATTATCTGTCATTTGGGACTGTCTGTTGAGAAAAGGTGTGCCTGATAAATATGTAAACATTATCAAAGCGCTGTACGCGCATAATTCGGGCAGGGTGAGGGTTTATGGCAAACTGTCGCCACCCTTCAGTTTCACCAGCGGTGTGAGACAAGGATGCTCGCTGTCACCTTTCCTCTTCAACTTCGCTATTCATGAAGTCATGGAAACAGCGTTCACTGGACACGACCTAGAAGGTGTGGAGCTACTTCCTGGTGAGCGACTTCTTGACTTGGAGTATGCGGACGATACTGCCCTAATCTGTGACAGCTCCCAAACATGCCAAATAGCACTGGACCGATTAGCACTGGCTGTCAATCGTTTTGGGCTATGCTTTTTGCTCCATCGAAATGCAAAGTACTTCTCCAAGATTGGCAGGGACCCAACCCTGCGCTAACGCTTGGTGGTGATCTGCTAGAAGTCGTCCAGGAATTCAAGTACCTGGACAGCTCTATTAGCACCCGTGGGATTGAAGATGAGGTTACGAACCGTATAGCAGAAGCTCGAGGTGCTTTCGTCAATCTCCTCCACCTGTGGCGCAGACGCGACATTACTCTCGCCCTGAAGGGCAGAGTTTATAATGCAGCGGTCCGTTCAGCTCTCCTATATAGCTGTGAAACCTGGCCCATCAGGTCGACAGACATTAAGAGGATCGTCATATTCGATTATCGCTGCCTTCGCAGCTTATCTCATGTCTGGTGGGGGCACTGCGTGAGCAATGAGTGTGTTCGACGTCGTGTATTTGGTGCAGGAAGATCAAGTGAACCGCTCAGCACCATTATATCACGCACCAGGCTCCGATGGCTGAGCCACGTGTTGCGCATGCCAGCACACCGACTCCCGCGACGTGCATTGTTTGCGCGTTGTGGGTGCGGTTGGAAGAGGAGGAGGGGAGGCCAAGTGATGACTTGGTCGAGAGAAAGGAAAACCCTCACTTTGAAGTTGGCGTCGGTTGGTGCATCCCGACTGCCTGGCTGGGGTCCTAAGGACGGTGTACATGTTTGGTTGGACACACTTGCTGATATGGCTTGGAGCCGGCCCCAATGGCATTTGTGTTGTGAGTTCCTTTGTCTATCACCCTTCAGCTTAGCATCCCACTCCAATCACGATCTCAATTGTTAGGCATAATATGGCTCTTTTTCCGCATGAGAGCCAGCTGTTAGCTCTCCGGAACGATGTCCAATCGTTACTGGAGACTCAGTAGGCGTGCTAATGTTTGTTTTCCTTTTCTTGTCTTTTGTATTGCGGCACAATAGCTGAGGTGTTTTCCACCTCCAGCTAACGTGTAATGATGATGATGATGAATTATCTGTCACCTGTTACTCAACTCGTTCTGCAACTTCTTATGTAACCCATACACATAACGGGATCACAATATCCCAGAGCCCATAAGTGGAGATGTGATTATCAGTGATAAAATGTAACTCCAGCCAACGTTCGTATTTCGGCTCAGATTTGTCCCTCAAAACAGGTTTTGGCAGACTGTTCCACAAACTTACCACTTTCCGTTTGAAAGACAATGGGTAGGTATTCGCCTTATATCCTGCACCAAATGGTTATGCCCGTGTCCGGATGGTTTGCATGGCGTTTGCAAGTGAAACAGTGGCCTCAACAAAGAGAAATCACTGAAACGTAAGATGCTGTAGGTTACGATGAGATCGAGTCACGCCCAGGGATAGGATAAGGTGCATAATTCTAGTTTCTTCATTCGGTAATCCTCGTAGACCCGGAATGAGCCTGCCATCGACATGTCGGACCAGTACGAACTTCTGTGCGTCGCCTCGGGTGATTGAGCGGTGGGCAATGGGCCATAAGATAGCATTGGTCTTATAATGGAAAAGATGAGGCGAATAACGACCACTTCAGATCAAGTACAGAAGCTGCATTTGAGCGCTCAAAACATGCTCAATATGTTGTGATATATCCTGCTCGCGTTTTCAACGGGTTTCAAATCGTAACGCGAGAATACACATTGCTCCTTCACAGAAGACGTGGGATGTGGCGTTTGGCCCTGTCCAAGCTCGTGAACAACGACCAGGAAGCTGAATTCCGCAGACAACTTGGAAATGGGTTGAGGTCTTGCTAAACTAGGCCACAGTCATCGCAGGTGCTAATCCTCTCAAACTCTTCAGGTCCTCCGCAGATAGGGCAGGTAGCGATCGAAGAAGGTGTGATAGCTCGTTGATCTGTTTCAAGAACATAGTGGGCGCTGTGGGTACCGTGCCTTGGGGGTACTCCATTAGCAGAGCGATACCAGTCAGTTAGATGGCTATTGACCTCTATCCTCCACTTTCGTCCAACGAGGTGGTCCCGGAGATACTGGTGCAATGATCCACCAACGCCACACACTCTCAGCTTGTGGGAGAGGACCCATGATTTAACTTGTCGAACGCTTTGCTGAAGGCGATGTAGATTTCTTCGACAAATTTCTGGTGCACTATTTGCAAACATTCATGTCTCGTCACCGGTAGGTTGGTTATGCATGAGCGACCTAGCATAAAACCGTGCTGTGCGAGTGGCAGTAGATATTTGATTAGGACAGCTGTAGCAGACTCTTCCTCACGCACTTTTTGGTAACCTTGACCAAGATAGGTACCAGAAAATTTGGCCTTCAGTTGCCCTCTTCGTTGGGGCATAGCGACAGCACATGGAGGCGCGAAAATATGGACGCATTTGGATGCGCGCCAATTTATGACAGGTTCTAGCACATCAGTCCGTAGCGCGCGAGCCATAAACATTTCGCTGATTTTACGCTGGCATGTGATAACAGATGAGTACCGCCGTTTTGTGGGTGCGTGTGGGCAGCAAAAACGTTGACAAATCTGGGGAACTTTGGATTAATAATTTTCTTAACATGAGTAGCATGCGATGAGGGAATTGGGTCGGTGTCCCCTTGGCTATATCACTACAACTACTCAGATGCATCTGGCTACACCGTGGCGTCGGACGACACCTGCTATAAAATTACGCAGTGGATATAGCCAGCTTTCTCTCGGAGATTATTACATCACGGAGGACAGCAGGGAGTAAGATTGCCATTTCAATTTTGTGACCCTTCTTTGCAAATAGACTCAGTCAGACGGCCACCGCACATCCAGTACAATGCTAGACGGCCATTCCTTCCTATTGGGATGTGTCAGTAGTACACATCCGCTGGGTCCTTCAGGATCCAAACCAATGACCCCACTCCCATGAGTCAATGACTAATGCCAATTCTCATGGGTGACAGCGACGAACGGCCATCATTGATTTCTAAGTGTGATATAGCGTGACTCATCCACCGCAGGTATCCTTGTTATGAAGGTGCAGATGACAAGGCTGGCCCCCGCAACTACGGCTACCTCTAGAAGCCGCCATTAATGATGGTTGCATGTAAGCTATTAAGACGATTAGTGCTTATTAGAGAGTTATATGGGTTTAATATGTCATCAGGATGACAAGAGGCGTAGCCTTACTGCGATAGGGCGACACATGAATTCGTATTATCCCAGTACGGCATCAATTTCCCCAAACACCAGGGTGTATTTAAGCTCCCGGACAGTTGGAGGTCCCTGTGTCATGCTGTGTTGAATGAGTAGTTGGCACCTTTCCCACGCAACTCATTCTTTCAGCCGATTCGTATAGTTGGGCTGTGTAACCCAGTTCCATAGCTACCGAGTATCATGAAGGTAAGTGCGGGACGAGATCTCTACAAACGTGAATCGGTCCAGGAGTGTGCGCACGCGCGATAACTGGGGAGGTAACGCGTGAGATAGGCGGATATAAGGAGGCTTGAAGTGTACTTGGGATTTAGAAAGTAGGTGTTGCCCGCACAAAAGCACAACACCCCGCTACGCGTCTCGACCTCGTTTGATCTCATCAAGTAGATAGCAGACGTCGAACACGGAACCATGGGAATGCTAATTAGGCTTAACGGCATAAACCAGGCGAAACGGGAACTGATAGTCAAATGTGGATAACCTCGCATTGGAGGCAAAAGTCGGTAACTATGAGAGTCGGCTTTTTCCAGTTCCTCCCCCCGCCCCCCCCCCAATGTACACAGTAGACAAGGTGACCTTTTCCAGACTGCGGGAGGGATGTGGCAGCATTCCAAGTGGCTTGAGGACGACGCCAGCGGTTTCCCAAATCCTAACTGCTAATATGATTTGACTGGCAAATGGCTCCACACATCCGAAAAATTCGAAAATCAGTCCGCCTTTAATTTTCCTGATCGACTACAGCATGCGTTCCCTTAGTCGTCTTGCAAATTCACATCTAATACATGGAAACGCATTTCATTGTGAATTTTACTGAGGTGAAATATTGCAGAGACGACTTTTCGTTTCCCGGTAGTTTGTCATTCATGGTTCAGGAAAATTAAAACCATATCGCCCTTCCAGTTTGGATGACGTCTACCTCTACAGTTGAGACTTCTTGCCAGGGTCGTCCTATGAAAACGTGTCCGTGTAACTAAATATCTAGGGTTGGAGTATTGCTGAGCACCTTGAAGTTATGCCCTGCTTTTTCAAATCGTGTTGCAAGCTTCATTTATCAAACAATCCACTTGAATAGTCATGCCCTAATCGCAGCGTACCATATGTTACTGAACCTTAGATTGACTGCACACACCATACTGTTGGAAGTCCGACATTTTCCCTTAACAGTATGTAGTAAATACATGACACCTTAACAACTTGGCTAAACCAATCACACAAGGTAAACTTTGCGTAGTCATTAATGGATTTGCCACTTGAGAATTTGCTGTACTCCTACTTGTGCAGACAAGGATCAAAATTTTCTGTTTGATGGGGATGAGCGAAGCTCACTGGTCAGGTTGGTCTACCAGCTTCCACGGGAAAAAGTCCCCCATGATCGTTGCAGTGACAATCGAACACAATTGTCTAACCGCCTAGCAGCCATCGCTGAACTGCGGAATACCAGTTAGTAGATTGCCTGTCTATGCCACCATGCTTAGGCCGCTGAATAAGCCACCATCAGGTAGCCGCTAGCTATCACTATAGACCGCTTCATATGCTGGTTAGTATGTCTGTTCGCATTGGTTACTTCTTAAGCTTCGGATCATGTGGTAGCTAGGATCTCCTCCTTAGACAGGCATCACAAATTTTGCATTGGACGGTTTCAGTTTGGACACCAGTCATCGAGGTTTCCTTCAGATAGACATCAAAATAAAACAGAAGATGGCGCTCGACCACTGTCATTGGACTGTCTGTCGCTTATGCTGGGGGATTCTAACCGGTGTCCCACTGGTTAACGTCCCATGGCCAATGAGAGTGTCAACGACGCCAAAACAGCGTTCTTAGCCTCGCTTACTTGAAAGTACTACACGCGATTTCGAAAATGTGCCACTCTAAAAGCTTGGTACAATGCACTAACGTGCGTGTAAAATGGTATAGTGATCGTGGCGGTAGCTGCCAACCACCATGTGCCCAGCTCCACTCCCAACAAACTATCTCTATCTGATGAGTCTAGACCAAGACGAAACCGTCGGTCGTGTAATAAAGAAATTTGAGGGAGCAAACAGAAAATCTCAACTTTGCGTTGTAACAATGTTGTACGACCACGAAATGCACCTATTTCAGATGCAGTCCCAGTGAATGCAAAATTGAGGCTAAGTTCAACGTATATCATTATGCGAACTACCTGTGTATCTTAATTCAAGCACCCGGCAGACACTCCAATTTCACCAACGAACCCCTAAGCATGTCGAGGTTAGTCACTAGTTCCCGCGTTCTACTCAACATACAAACGAACTATCGGCTGAACTCAATTAAGTGAGGTCCATCGCAACCAGTTTCCAAATCAGATAGTCGTCCACATGCCCGGAAAAGCACTAGACTGCAGTTTCAGCCTGTTGGGCATCGTCAGTAGTGCGCATCCATCGGATCCGTCAGGATTCGAACCCATGACCACCAGCGGCTTGAACCGCCAGTCAGCAGCTTATGCCACTGGGCCACGGGGGACAGCTTCGGACCGTCATGATTTACAAGCTAACTGCGAAATAGCGCGTCTTATCCTCCACTGCCATGCAAGTAACAGTAGCTATGTACGATATAGCATTTAGAAACTGTCAGGGCGGAGATAATTTGATGTACTGTTAGTGGACGTCGTGTCTTTCGGGGCCAACCCTGTCCTCTGCAACGTTCGTAACTTGCATGGTAGTGGAGGATAAGACGCGCTATTTCGCAGTTAGCTTGTACATCTTGACGGTCCGAAGCTGTCCCCCGTGGCCCAGTGGCATAAGCTGCTGACTGGCGGTTCAAGCCGCTGGTGGTCATGGGTTCGAATCCTGACGGATCCGATGGATGCGCACTACTGACGATGCCCAACAGGCTGAAACTGCAGTCTAGTGCTTTTCCGGGCATGTGGACGACTATCTGATTTGGAAACTGGTTGCGATGGACCTCACTTAATTACATCAAAATCCCCTACTCATGAGTACATGAACTCAATTAATTGTAAGT
This sequence comes from Dicrocoelium dendriticum, assembly GCA_944474145.2. NCBI lineage: Eukaryota > Metazoa > Platyhelminthes > Trematoda > Plagiorchiida > Dicrocoeliidae > Dicrocoelium > Dicrocoelium dendriticum. The sequence continues at coordinate 4,683,940 of OX104068.1, read as the reverse complement.
CCGGTCGTTGAGCGCCACTCCGGAGGTTAATAAAAGCCAGGACGCCAACACAGACGAAGCGTTGCTCAAACTGAGGAGAAAGTAAAGTTTTATATTCCGGTTATCGGGGGAAACCATGTAGTCTACATCCATTATTTCCGCAATGTACTCGAAAGTCCATTAATCTTAGCATATGTCAGGGATCGATATTTGAGGTGAATTTTGCATTTCAATCGACGACGGTCTTGTTGAAGGAGAATAAAACATACAACAGTCATCTAGAGGTGGAACAAAACCGGGGTATGACCTGTTACTGACATTTTAAAGTGGCTACCAGTTGCCTCAGAGCCATCGACCATAATTGACTGGATTTCCGTTTTCGAAGAAATTACTTAACCAGACTCAGATTGTTAACACACTCCCAATTGCAATCAGATTTCTATCAAGATGGAAGAAGTAGAGTATGAAGCGTTAGTTGACAATCTGAGTTTTCTGATAGATTAAGCTTGCACGGATCCAAGCTCGCAGCTCAAAGCCATTCGAAAAGTTTAGCTAGTGTATAACGATGGTCAACTTCCGAAAAGAGTTGATATGAAGTTCATGGGGTAGATGACCCCATACGTCGCGTGCCTGGAGACAGCTAGTACAGGAACAATACGTTCACGGTTGGGAATTAGCTCAATCCATAGGATCGGAGACCGGCGCTTGTCGAAAGCTATCGCACGTCACTTGACCGGGCGTCTGAGGATGCGGCAATCATGAGCGCACTGGAGGGTGAATCAAGTTTCGATCGTAATCTGTTGATCTCTAGATCATCACCCATCAACGGTGCTCAGGGCAAAAGATTTGTGACCTTCTGTGCCATCTAAATACTGTGCCGTTTTGAGTCAATCAGATTCTTGATGGAGGCACGGCTATACATCGCAGTAGGGTTGGGCCAATGTAACCATTTCAACCATACAATTCAAACACTTTCAGATGATCTTTTCTTTAGTCAGCCGGAAACTTCAGGCAAGAAAACTTGATCGATCCCTATAGGGATCTCGCAGACGTTCTGTACAACAACTAAAGGCCGAATTTTGCAGCTAGGAACAAGGTGGTAAACTGTCGGTGATGCTAACATGACCACATCTACTTTAGTGTCATCTTCAAGCATAAGCTGCCTTTCTCCACGATCTAACGGCCACAAAAATTATGAGATTGTTGGACATTGGAGGCACCATTACGCCAGCAGCCAGCAGTTCACCTTAGGAGTGCCCAGATGTCTTTTAGATGATGGAATTTTCTTTGCCACAGTGTCATTAGTTTCAGAAGCGAAATACAACATCTCCATATCACAGTGTTTATTTCGAGCCCACGTCAGTATGAGACATATTACATCAGGAGTAACGTTAATCTACCCTTACCGTTGTATCGCTTTTCCAGTTCTCGCTTTGGCTAGTGGACGCTTACCTTTACGCCTCCATATGCCTTTCGTTTACAGGACAGCGATCGGGACGGAATTCTCAATGAATGGGATGATGATGACGACAACGATGGAATCCCTGACAGGGATGATCCCGACTCAAATGGGGACGGTATCCCTGATTGTGTAATGAAGGTTTGTACCTAAGTTATCATGACTGCATATACGAATGGTGGCTGCATAGTTCTGAACCTAAAGTACCAACTCAGGACTCATATTTGAGTGTTGTTTTTCCCCCTTATTCGGCTGATCAGCAACACATTGCACTAGCGGTTCTGGGTGTCTCTGGCCCAGTAGACAAAAACCAATCATGTCTTAACCCTAAGAACTCCTCAGTGGTATGAATAACCTTATCGTCATGGAGAACACGAAACAGCTAAAGTGTTTTTCTACTTGGTAAAATGTTTGAGGCGGGTCTGGTAAACAGGATGGATGCGGAATAATTAGGCAAGTATTGTTGCTACGGTAACTGCTCATCCTTGGAATGGAGCATTGTCACAGTGGAAGAGAACATTTTGTCAGCATTACTGATAATTCTACTCATTTGTTTGTCGGAGACGTTTAGCAAGTTGAGGGTCATTTTGAAGTACATATTGTGTGTGCCTGCATTGTTTTCGAGCGGGCAACACCCAATTTCTAATTGCAACAGCTGTTTTTAGCAGGTCCTCATAATATTTTCCAGCGGTTATGTGACCTCAACACGATCTCTTGAGTATCTCAAACACTGATTATGTCACCGTACCGCTTGAGGGAATGCCGATCTTCGGGGTCGGAAAGATGGCATGCTTCCGCTACTCAAAATATTCCTTAGTTTTTGTCTGATATTGGAAGACCCTGTGCCAATTCATAATTATGAGTCGAGCAGGAAAGTTGCTCACATTGAGTTCAAACCATCCTGCATTGTTTATCGACGTGTTTTTCAGGCTGAGGCTCAGCTTGAAAGTCAGAACATAAAAGACCAATCTAGCAGAAACGTTTGTGTTTGATCTGCTTGCTTCTGTGATGTGCCCAAACTGTCCTCCACTCGACGTGTTGACAACTGAGGGGATTGTTTGGCTTCGTCCCCAACACGGCAAAGGTTTTCTCTTGTGGTGGCAGCCGTTAGTCTCTCTGACCTCTGGTCATTTTCAACTATCAGTTGCAAAGCTTCACGTCTTACTTTATCATAAGAGTATAAAGATAATGAGCCATGAACACCAGTTATTGGTTTTCTGTGTTGGGTTTACAAAGTTTTCCTCAACCTTAGTGTACACTTTTTAGTTGACACAGTGAAACATCAGTATGACAAAATTTAGAAGACCACAGAAAGTAGTTTACCACAGTTAAAATTTGTGACATCAAAATAATTCAATACAGAAAGTAGAGGCTAAACAGTAAGAGATCTACTGTAATATCGAAGCAAATTTGTTAACCCAGTGGTTGGAATGTTAACTGAGCTCAGCACTTTTGCCCCAAACGTCACGTCACTACTCGAGGTGCGCTTCTGTACATGAGAGAGCACTGACGATATCAACTCGGACGTTGATTAAACGTTTATAGCGAAACTGCCAAGATCAATGAACAATCAGGCCACAAGGTTTTCCTTGTCTTTTCAGCATACAAAATGATATATTGTACCGGCACACAATGAGCAAGACTTTAATTTTTAATTTCCACTTTTCCTCTGAAATGTTCTAACATGGGGTCTCAAAAATCCCATATTCTGAGCATTTCATAACGTTGACGTTCGTTGCAGCGACACTTCATGATATACGGATGGGTTATTTGCTGGGGACACTAATAGAAATGCATGTGCCTAAATCAGATTTCCTATGGTACATATGTAACGGCTACTGAAAGTCAGGTCCTCATTCAAGTAAACGGTTCCAACTTGATTACTTCTCGCGGTTTTGACAAGCCAAAGAGGCTAAACGCATGCCAGAATGCCTAACATTGTTCGATGCTCTGCGTCTCCGGACTCACACATATCGCATGTTTTTCCCACATAGGACACCGATGGCGATGGAATTCCTGATCACATAGATACAGATGATGACAACGATGGAATTCCTGATCTACACGACCCCGATCATCCCACTTACAATTATTTCAAGGACTCGGACAAAGTAAGTTTACTTACATTGAACTACCTGCTAGTTTTGGGTGCTGTCGCCTAGATGTCTTGCGGGCAATCGACCTTCAGAATGCCACCGACTTTCGGAATAGCACTGTATGCGCCTTTCATCCTTTCGGGAATCGTCAGCAGTGTACATTCTATCGGACCCTGGTAGGGCTCGAAACCGCAACTCGACTGTTGCCAGTCCGTGGTTGAGACCACTGAGCCACGGGGGACAGTAACAATCATGGTTAACAAGTTACTACACGTGAGCGGCGCTATATCACATTTATTAACTTATTTACCATGGTCGTTACCGTCCCCCGTAGCCCAGTGGTCTCAACCACGGACGGGCAACAGTCGAGTTGCGGGTTCGAGCCCTGCCAGGGTCCGATGGAATTTGCACTGCTGAGGATTCCCGAAAGGATACAACGCGCGTACAGTGCTTTTCCGGGTGCGTGGCGGCTGTCTGAGTGAGTCTAGAGGTGACGAATTTCTGCCTATACCATTCAATTCCCAATACTACTCCTCTGTATTATATATATATATATATATATATATATATATATATATCACTTACCCCTTGCTGAGGCTGCTGTTGCATTCATGCTTCTTCACTGCAGTTGGGCTAAACCAAGTTACACTTAAACTAGGTCGTTTTAAGGTGGATAATATTCATTACATTTTAGTTGGTTTGTTCTGCGTACTTGGCAATCTTCTCGCAACTTGTACACGTCGCTCATGCAAATTGTGGTAAACTTGCGTAATTTTATCGCGTAGTATCTTTTAAATAACTTTTGGACATTTTGTACTTATCGCGTATTCACATTTAACCAATTTCTTCCATATGCTCATTTAACGAGTATTTATGTCGTCATATGCGTTCACTTTATTCGATATCGGCATTTCGAATGATTGGCTGTTGTTTGACGTCCCAGGTGTGGCTGCGCTTGATGTGCATGTTGACAAGGTGCTTACCTGTCTATTACCCACCACCTCGTCCATACTGGCTCCAGGAGACAGTTGGTCGTTGCTGGAGGGGACGGGGTGCACGGTCCTTGTGGCCGTGCTAGGCTTGAAGAGTGGTTCCATGCACTCAGTGTGGAGCGGACTACTGTTGAGCCACCGCCTTGTGTGCGCTTGATTCCCAAATACAGCGTGCTTGTGTTTGTCTGTGAAGGAGTGCGGGCCGGCTCTGTTGATGAAGCGTGGCTCCCATCCGCATGCCCCCCCGGTCTTATTCCTTCGGGTTTACACTGGATATGGGGTGTGTGGATGGAGCTGTGGGTGGTGCAGCACAAGCCATCCCTGTTTCCTCTGTAGGCGCAAGCCTTTCTGTGGATGTCCACAGTGACACGCAAATCCGAAACCCGATGCCGCCAAGCATACCACTTCTATTCACTATCCGCATTCGTTGAAAATGTTATTTGGACATACGGGACTAAGTGCACTCTAGAGATAGCATGGTTAATATTCCAAGAAATAGTCAGGCAATTAATCACGAAAGCATTAGATCCAAAAGCTTCCAATCAAACCGAAATCTTTTTCAGAAGCCAAACACGATCGGATATGTCGCTTTCATAAACGAAATTTTAGCTGAGAAAACTAGACAGCGCACGTAGTACGGTGCAGCTACTTTATACAGCTGGTTCGTGATGACAAGTTGACACACCAACAGGAACTAACGAAATGATTCTGCTCGAACCACAAGTTTCTTTACAAACACCACATTAGACTTCGCGAGGTGCAGTGCAGAATCCCACCACTTACTACCGTTGGTGGGTTCACATTTACGGCAAACAATTTACGGGTCCATTACCCACTTACTTCAAGCCTCAAACGCTATTCCTGTTTCTATCACTCCGGCATGGAGTTTAATCAGCGTTCCCTTCCCTGCAGAAACGCTGCTGAGAAAGCTGCGGTTTTTGCGCACACCGCTTTTCTGAGGTGGATAACATTGATCAAAAGCAGTCCAGGTGGCAATCATGCACCTAGCCGAATCACTAGCTGGAGCCTTTCAGCGTTGTTTAGAGGAACATAGTTCCGTCAAAGTGATAATGGCGTATTCGAACCCCAATTCGCAAAGAAATCGAGATGAACGTTCTAATTACCGCCTGGTAACGCTTCTCCCTGTTTTCGGCAAACCATGAAAGCGATCATTGCAGACGCACCGCCCGGTCACCTGGATAGGTACGGCATTATTGCTCCACGGCAACACGGTTTTCGTTAACAGCAGTCATTCAACGCAAATCTGCTGATAGCACGCGACAATTAGACCGAAATTGTCGACGAAGGAACCGGAACCGATGTTCTCCACTTGGACTTCTTAAAGCGTTCGAGTTCTTAAATCAACGTTAAAGCATCAACGATCCAATATTAGGGTGGATCGGTAACTTTCTCTTTGAAGGGCTATTGGTGGTAATGGCGGTTGAACTCTTCGCTGAGCTTGGCTATTTTGTTGCAAACGTCTCGTCACACATCGAGGTGAGATCATCAGTGCGTAGTTACTTGGGAGGCAGTAGCGTCCACTAGCCTAGAGGAGCCTCGGTGAGAGTTCTACGCAACTACACGTCACGCAATTACGCACTGATGATGTCACCTCGATGTGTGACGAGACGTTTGCAGCAAAATTGCTAAGCTCAGAGAACGGTTCAATCGCCATCTGAACAATCTGAGCTACAAGCCTTCAGTTTTATTGGAGGTAATATCCCGAACATCTCTTTCCGACTCAATCCGAGTGAAGTGCGGTGTACCGCAAGGCGAGGTATCTGGGCCTCGCCTGTTCTTTAGTTTCATAAACGATCTAGCGAGGATGATAGTCTCAAAACGTTTGCTCTTCGCTGACGACGTTTTGATTTGGCATGATGAAGCGATCGGACGACCAGGAGATTCTCCAGCGCAACCTCGATAAGATCTGGAATCGGTCGGTGAGGAATGCGCTGCTCTTCAATGGGAACAAATACCACGTGTTCGCATCCGCTATCGACACGTCCACATCTGCAGGGTTCGGTCACACGACCGGTAGACCACCTCTCAGAAACGTGCCAGTCTGCTCCTACAGGACGACCTCGGTAGTTACAGTGTGAGTTCGTTACAAAAAGTGCTAACCAGCATGTTGGTATCATGCGGGGGTGGGGGGGGGGCGCTCGAGATCTTGGAATAATTCATCTTCTCACTTATGCATAGTGCTTATGTGTGTCCCCCCGTCGATTATGCTATCCGGGCTTGGCAAAGGACCAAAGTGTGACCTAGCAGTGGTCGAGACCCCACAACGCCGATCAGCAACATGTTAAGGGTTTGCGCCGGTTTCCGTAATAAGAACGGCTGACGTAACTTATAGCGTTCAACGGACGCTACCGTCGGCTATGTGGGGACCTCGTTTTGGTATATCAAATATTAAGTCAACCAAATCGCGTATCTCAGTTGTTGTGGAGTTCTCCGAGCTGGGCGACTTGGTTGCAAACGTTTCGCCCCCATTCGAGGTAGCATCTTCAGTGCGGGATTGATAGCAGTAAAGTAGCAGTAGCTGATATACTGCTACTTTGCTGCTATCAATCCCGCACTGAAGATGCCACCTCGAATGGGGGCGAAACGTTTGCAACCAAGTTGCACAGCTCGGAGAACTCCACAACAACTGAGCAAGCCTCCCGAGCTACCAATATTCCAAATCATTTCAAATCGCGTATGCCGCCAGCTGAGACAGCCCGAACACTAATTTGAAGAGCAATAGCTTGAGATTATGTGAACAGTACAATCGTCTAGATTGTTGACGAAGTCACGTTCCCCCTCCGGGTCTGCTAGCTCGGAAACGTCCTTCCAAACTCCGATATTTTTCCCCCACCTAAGAGATCACACTCAATTCCCTACAAGTCGTTACATGCACATATACTATGTAATGTATTCCTGCTAACTAATACATTAAATCAGTGCAGATTGGTGAGCAATTTGATTATGCTTTGCAATAAGTAGTAACCTTAATCACGTATCACCATCTCGTATGGTGTTGTCTCCTTCCCACAACCCTGCGGTGGCCCTGTCGCTTCGCCAATGCAAATGTTACTTTGTCCACTATGCCCCCATGACCCGTCGTAAATCATGGTTTCATTTGAACAGATTTGGCGTCATTGTTGCTTATTTCACCATTCAGTTATCGGTATCGTCCTGGAGGTCTCTAACAACTGAGGCGTACATGCTAACATCAGCGTTTATGTGAAATTTGCTAAAATTTTCTCATTTCATTTGACTTTCGACAATCACCTTTTGGTTCCAAACTTATCCCCACTTATTTTTCCAGCCCTACTACTCATTTGTATCCACAAGTAGTTAATAAGCTGATCGAAAAGTCCGGTGAGCTTCCGCACTCAGTTCGCCTCTCACCCAAGATATCTTGAAGTGGCATAGAGTGCGCACAAGTGCAATCATAAAGATTTGTATTTGAGATGTAAACAACATGACAAAGTGTGTTCGGCTGAAATCCGTATACGCAAGCGAGGCATTGCGAGTTACTCTACAACGATAAACAGGTGCGAACCGCTCTGTGGCCAGTCGAAGCATCGACACCATGAAATCAAACGTCTCCACAAGAAGGCGAGTTGTTTGTGCAAGTAATAATGGAGGTGTACATTAATAAATAAAGGTAACTATTCGGTACTCGTGCAAGAAGCCAAGGTGCGAACGGAGCTATTTATTGTGGCAAGTACCATTAACCCCAAGCGGCAGCTCTGACCACCAACGTTTCCACTCATTTTTGAACCCACTTTTGGAACCAGAATAGCTCTCAATGCATCTACAGCTAATCTTATGACACATACATCTGCATCTTCTAAGCGTTGTTTCGTTATTAGGGTATTGGTATGGTTTGCCGCTGACCCGCTACCGTCTGGCTTTTCGGGTACTTTAAACTACTAACTTAGTGCAGTAGTTCACGTTTTATCACACCGCACTCTGACTCCCCTAACTTCTTGTGTATGGACTGTAGGAAAGATGAACTGGATTTCCGTGCAAGCGCAAATAAGAGCAGAAAAATTATACCTTGATTTTGTCCGCCTTAAACTAAGACATAAGACTCGTTCAATGGTTAGACAGCGAATAGTTCGCCGCTGTCTCATTCACACAGATCGATTGAGGGTTACGTAATCACAATGCCTGAGTCGATGTCTCAAGTCAAGGGCGAGAAAGATATGCTCAGAGGACGCGCTGGAGGATGAGATGAAATCCATCCAGAACACGTTGAGCGAAAGTGGTTATCTGGAAAAATTCATTCAGCGCAAACTGCGGCCCAAGATAACATCTGTCGTTGAGGCCGTAGCAGAGAAAAAGACCCTCTTCATCCGCCTTGGTTTTAAAATGTGATGCAGTTAGTGAGCTTTTAACAAGAAAAGGGACGCAACAGATAAGGAATGCCTTTCCGGCTGCGGAATTGCAATACATTTTTCACACGTACAAGCTAAGTCTTGTGCGCGAAAAGAACAGACTGCCGAAGCTGACATCTTGCGTCATCCATCGATTTGCGTGCACTTGTGGGGCGACATATATTGGTCGGACGACTCGTCGATCGTCACGTCGCATTAAGGAACATAGCCCTAAATGCTTGGTAAACGGTAGCACCGGAGTTCTTACAAGCGCTATTTTGTCTCATCTGCTCGAATCAGCTCACCAGATTAACCTCCCAAATGTATTTACTGGAATTTATCAGGTTCCAATGAGAAAATCGAAAGGTACTCGGCTAAGGATGCTCACCACTGCAGAGGCCAATGCGATCTGCATATTCCAACCCTCGCTGTGCTGGCAGAAAAGATTTGTTCAATCTCTATACGTGTCCTAGCCGAACAGCCATCAGCCTAGCCGTCAAGCTGACATCGGCTCAGGCATTGTGCTTACGTGACCCTCAATCGATCTGTGTGAATGAGACAGCGGCGAACTATTCGCTGTCTAACCATTAACCGAGTCATTTCAGAACAAACCACCGAATCAGTCACCATCTATCCCTCTGTAGTTTAAGCTTATATGATTGTACCGGCCCGTAGATGAATCATTGGAAACAATTGTTTGTCTCAGACTGATGTTCTTGATGAAGCACTGAGAATGTTCCATATCTGAAGACGTAAGAATCAAAGGTAAGAAGTCCAGACCGCACTTCAAAGGAGCGTGGACGCGTGATATTGTGATAGCTGTCGTATCCCTCACACGCACCATCGTGGCCCGTGTCATTGGTAGAAGTTACTGGTTCACTGGCTACTATTGTCACAGTGTTGAAAGCGCAGTCATGCACTACGCGATGGTTACTGCAGCGATCCGCAAATTCTCTGATTTTATCACGTCTTCTCATTTTTCCCAATACTACTCATTAGTAGCGCACCACAACAACTCACTATTACTTTCTACTCAACATGGAAGATCCATTAGCAGCAAACGTGTTGGAGCTCAGATTACAAATCGAAACTTGTTTAGCCACGATACTGGTAGCATTTCCTGTAAATATGGAGTCTGGAAAAGTACCATTTTCTAACCCGATCAGTGCTTGCGAAGGTTAGTTTTGAACCATCGCAATAGACAAAATTGGACATGGCGACCTGAACATTTGTTCCGTGACACTTGGTAATCGGAGGTGCTTTTTACTCTATAGATTGTACCATGGTACATTTCTGTAAGCCATTACGCAGTGTGATTTAGTATGCCAGACATCGAGGATTTGCAACTATGCGAAGCACCCAATTACCACGACCACCTGTGGCGTTATGCTCAGAAGGGCGTACGTCAAGTGTAAAAAGGTAAACTGACAGATGAGCGACTCGTCCAAGCTGGTTAGCATAACTCGAAATTAGGGCTGGTAGGAGAGAAGACTGCACGCTCAGGATTTCAATACAACGTATGTTTTGTTACAAAATATGTCAATATAAAAGTCTCCTATTTTCATGCATCCCCCAATATTTTCTCCACCGCCTTAGACAGATGTGAATATCATTGTTTCACTTTTAGATACTTTAGCATCAGACTGACATCTTTCAAGCTGCAATTTGTCATCGCATCCGTGCTTTAGGAAAGCGTGCAAAGTAATAATAATAATAATAATAATAATAATAATAAGCGCGCGCTGTATTCCTTGGCAACGGAATCAAGTGAACAGGGTCAAGGATGAAATAACACTTTTCTCCTTGATTCCAGCTACTCATGATATTACGAGGAGGTGCCAATACTTTACTGACCAGGAAGAAGCGACCTAGAGTCGTGAGGTGACGCATTTATTCGACCTATTCACCCCCGAGACTGATGTATTTGATACAGTATATTTGCAGTTCACTAGGCTGATCAGGTACCGGTCAGTTGGTTGTGCCGAAAAACAGCTGTTAGCATCCTGTTTGAAGTCAGATATGTGTTAAAAACCTTTGCTCCTCCGTGGCTATAACGAACTTTTCCTCATGCTGTCTCGGAGTTTTGTTTGCAACCTACGTCTTGGAAAAAGTACTTGAAGATAACTTGACATTTTCAAGTTATCTACAACCGAACATTCATTAGATCACTGTCGTTTCAGACGAACGGTTACCTGATCTCAGATACTTTGCGATCGCCTCCATTTCGATTTTCTGCTTAGAATTCACTCGGTCGACTTCAAATTAATTACTATCATTAATTAATTAATTAATTACTAGCATATCGTCACATGTGCTCCGCAGGCGCACTTGTAAATGGCACCATCCTGTTCAGCTGCATTCCAACGATGTTTGCGTCCGTCACTGTGGGAAATCTAACCGAGGTGGAAGCGATCAGTTCAGCTCAGTAGTTTTTGAACCTTTAACCAACACTACTCTCTACCAGGTTCCTTATCACCGGATGAGATGCACCGCTAATCGTGCTCCATGGTGCTTACTATTTGTGTCATGTCCATAAGTGATGTATGTCTTTACCGTGCTGAAACTGTTTGTTTCAAAGTTTGTGGTCCGTTCAATGTTAATACAAAAGCCTTTCCTAAAACAATAATGCCAATGTGGACAATTACATGCGTTGTGGTGTGTTAGCGAATGTTGTCCACCCTGATCCGTTGGATCACAGAGTCTTGACTTGGATGTAATGGAACTACGCTAGGTACATGCTCAAGTTTTCCATGAACAATCGGTTGGAAATTCACAGATTGCGTGTGACTGGTTTCGCGTTTGCGACCCACAGAATCCCCTTCACTAGTATAATAAACCTGCCTCATTTTTGTTGGGATGCTGCAGTTGATACTTGGCAACGGGGATACAAAGGCACTAGCGGATGTGTATGGTTGGATTAGGTACAAATATCCAGTGTGCACCGAAAAAAATTAGCAAGTAAGCAAAGTTAGCAAGCAAGCCTCGTTATTGCTATTCAGTCAGCTGAGTACGAATCCCATCACTGTAGAGCCATTTATCCTTCAGCCGGAACTGGGTCACTGCGTGTTAATCCGAGATGTAAGTGAAATTCGTATGAGGTCAAATTTAACTTCAGCATTTATTATTGGCTGAGAGGTGTTTGTTAGCGGCCTATACTGGTGCCAATGAACTAATGGGAGGATGTCGGAATAATCTTTCCACTTATTGGCTACAAATGAGTTGTGGGGATTGTGGTATAAGTTTAGGGGTAACTCATCACCGTGCGCTCTCAGTCGACAGGATTTGGCACATCTGGAAAAGCACCAGTCAACGCTGTCTCGACCTTCTGGGTCCGCAGCTGTCACCATTGGCTTAGTGGCGCAAGCTGCTGGCATCCAGAGGTCAGGGGGTCAGAAACCTGCCGAAATACGCTGGAAGACGCATCACTGAGGAGACCCAGAATGTCGAAACAGTGCTGTCCGGTGCTTTCCCAGACGTGCCAAAGTCTACTCACTGAGCGTGGAGTGTGATGAATTATCTCTAACTTATTAGCTAAGACTAAGCAGATACCATAAACTTCTCTGACCCTTAGTCACATCACAGAGCAATCTGTTCAATGCCACGGGTTGGATCAATAGGTATTCCTCAGGATACACAGTAATGAATGCTTATGGCATGAAAACTTAAAAGGCCCGGTTGTCTAATTCGATGAGAAAATAATTGCCATTTTTGTTAACCGTACCATGAAAGTGCCATATTTGGTCAGTTGTCGCATTCTCTTGTACATTGAGTAAACTAGTATATCAAGCTCAGGTACGCGATGAATGCAGTAGCCTAGGCGTTGTTTTGATATAAGTGAATAGTAGTTCTGATCGGTTAAGTAACAATATGTTGTCTACGGTCCTTCGATGAGCAATTTGGCCGTCCAAAAATTTTTGGTTATTTTTTAAAGGCTTGGACAGAATTATGCGTCTCTGATTCCATTAACGTTTAAGGTTGTTAGATAGCGCCTCGGATACTAGTCGGTAGTGATGACACGTAAGGCATGCGCCAACTACAGTACGACAGGGTAAATCAACGCAGACGCACCCAAGGTATATTGCAGCGGCTGCAAGGAATGGAGAGCGAACCAGCAAGGACGACGAGCGACGTAGTGCGAACTTACCGTGCGGAAAGTGTGTAGGGGATATCCAACTAATGAAACAAACGAACTGTCAGAATGTGCAAAGAACAATAAAATCTATGTTGTGAAATGTTAATAGAGCACATGTTTCAGGTTCACTACCAGACTAAATGGGTTCGTTGTTTGCACATTGTGTGGCCAAATGAGATAAGGAATCAAAGCACACACTGCACCATCTCTTCTGAACCGCCTGCGCACATTTCTGTTTTGTTCGCTCCAATCCCTGCAAGCAACGACCGATTTCACACTTACGTGGACTCTTTACGTCGATTTTTACCAAAGTGGAGTAAAACTCTGTTGATGACCTACGCGGTAGTTCAGTGAACTCCGTGGCTTGCACTTGACACTGCGATTAGTAATTCACTGTCGGGGTTGTTGTAATATAATCGCTTTGGCTTAAGACTGGGACACGCCATCTCAATATGGATCACAATTTTGTTCAAACTTAGCCTAGGTCAATCGGATCACTGAGAGCACATCAAAAATGAGGACTCGGTATTGGACACTCCCAAGATGAGTTCCACAACTACGCGTCACAATCCAAGATAATGATGAGAACAAACAGAAGGAAAATTGTCTTTTTAACCCATGTGTTGGTTGTTGGTTACGGATCTCAATTGTCTTTTGAGGATGGCATCGGTTTCAATCATTACTCACCAATTTTATTCTAAGTGTAGGTTAATTCTACCTGAAGAATCAAAACCGGTGGGGGCGAGAGGCCGAGAAAATTCTCCACTTCAGGTGAGGTCGGGTCGATTGATTTGAGTGACGTAAGTGGACTGCAGACAGTCATCATCATCATTATACACGTTAGCTGCAGGTGGAAAACACCTCATCTATTGTGTCGCAATACAAAACTCAAGAAAAAGAGAACAAACAGTGGCACGCCGACTGAGTCCCCAGTAACCGATGAACATCGTTCCGGAGAGCTAACAGCTGGCTGTTGTGCCGTAAAACGAGAGTTATATTATGCCTAGCGAGTGAGATCGTGATTGGAGGGGGATGCTAAGCAAGAGCGGGATAGACAAAGGAACTCACAACACAAACGCCATTGGGGCCGGCTCCAAGCCATATCAGCAAGTGTGTCCAACCAAACGTGTTCACCGTCCTTAGGACCCCAGTCAGGCAGTCGGGTGCACCAACCGACGCCAACTTCGAAGTGAGGGTTTTCATTTCTCTCCACCAAGTCATCACTTGACCTCCCCTCCTCCTCTTCCAACCGCACCCACAACACGCAAACAATGCACGTCGCGGAAGTCGGTGTGCTGGCATGCATAACACGTGGCCCAGCCATCGGAACCTGGTGCGTGATATAATGGTGCTGAGTGGTTCACTCGTTCTTCCTGCACCAAATACGCGACGTCGAACACGCTCATTGCTCACGCGGTGCTCCCACCAGACATGAGCTAAACTGCGAAGGCAGCGATGATCGAATATGACGAGCCTTTTAATGTCTGTCGACCTGATGGGCCAGGTTTCACAATCATATAGGAGAGTTGAACGGACGGCTGCGTTATAAACTCTGCACTTCAGGGCGAGTGTAATGTCGCATTTGCGCCACAGGTGGCGGCGATTGGCAAAAGCACCTCGAGCTTTTGCTATGCGGTTCGTAATCCCATCTTCAAATCCACGGGTGCTAATATAGCTGCCCAGGTACTTGAATTCCTGAACGACTTCTAGCAGATCACCACAAAGCCTTAGCGCAGGGTTGGGTCCTTGCCAATCTTGGAGAAGTACTTTGCATTTCGATGGAGCAAAGCTTAGCCCAAAACGATTGATAACCAGTGCTAACCGGTCCGTGTTGCTTGGCATGTTTGGGAGCTATCACAGACAGTGCATCCTGCTGAATAGGTGTATTGAAATTCAGACATATGGCATACGGTCGAGCAGTTGGTTTTGTGAAGTTTTAGTCTCAATAATCGTTTGGTTGTTGCTCTGCACGAAGCTACTATCTAGGTGTTACAATTTTGAACCGTTGAAACACGGTTGAACATTTTCGAGTAACGAATCCGTTTAGTGAATTTGAGCAGCAGCAAAAGTTCAAAAACATCAACCGTATGGGTAGAAACTAATCCTCCCCCCCATGACAGTGCATTTTCTCATGGTGCACCACACGCTGCATGTCCACCGAACCACATGCGAGACGGCTCTTCGTGAGTCAAAACAAATTCTGAGCATCGACCAGAATCCGTCAATCATGAAACGTAGAATCCACTACAATAAAAATGTTCGAAGCGTCATTCAGCCGCGGCGCATTTTCTGGGTTATTTGTTATCTTTGTCACGCTCCATTGCTTTTATCTACATTGTTTGGCGCACACACGTTGTTCAGCTATTGCGCTTGGTCCCATCTATTTCCGCCTAGCCTTTTGGTCACTTTGGACTCGGCTCCTGTCATGGTGATGAACTCGCGCGAGGGATAATTGATTACGCCCTGTCCAGTCGTTACACGGTGGCTCCGTCCACTCAACTGGGCAGCTGTCATTACACCTCTATTGACAGTTAGGTTTGGTTGGCCGACATGGAAGGATCGCGCGCTGCTGTTTAGGCCAACTCCCGCCAACATGGTCTGGACCAAATTGCGTTCTGTTCGCGACTGTTCGAGCGAATTCTGTGTTCGTATTGACTCTCAGTATTCTGCCGCGATTCCGTCAAGACCGGTTGTTCTTTTGAGTATCACGTTAATTTGAATTGTTTTTGACTTAGGGTAAACCCGTGAATGTTCCTTCTTTGCGTATCGTCGGATTGGGAATTGATAGGTCTGCTTGAGATGTTGAAAAGCCTAAAACAAAGACCACATCACACCTTGTCCAACTAATTACTGCCCACATTTTCCTGCCCAGCAGTCCCTGCCAGGTCGATTTATGTGAAGTAAAAGTGTGAAGGGTAAGCTAAGAAAACAAGAGGAGGAATGTTAGAAAAATAATGACAATGCCAACGTGTGAGAAGAAATTAATAAAAACGAAGAGAAAGTTGAAGATACAAGTCGGTTAGGAGAAGGGGAAGGTTTGGTACTGCCACCCAAGAGCACGTAACTGACGCTAAAATCCCTCAGTAGTAGTCTCCCTAACGACGTGCTCGGGAAACGAGTTCCAAAGTTCATTAACCCTCCTCGATAAGTGAGTTTCCGTCCTTAGCCGGTCCGAACGCAGTTTGCGCAGCTTCAACGGGTGACGTCAGAGACTAGGCCACTTGGCGGGACAAAATAGCCAGGACAAGTCTGGACCGATCTTACCCGTTATGATACGGTAAGTGAGGACCAAGTCTCCTCGAATTCTCCGGTAGTGCATTGAGTGCATACCCAAGCTAAGCAAAAGTTCGGGATACGTTTGCCCCTGTAATCCTTGCACTAACCTTGCACCCACTCGCAAAACCACCTCCAGTTCCATTTTGTCCCTTACAAGACAAGGTGGACAAGCCTGGATACAGTACTCTATGTGAGGTCACACAAAAGCTGAGAACAGCTTCACAAAATATCGGCCGTTAGGACACCGAAGGAGCGGCGAATAAACCGCATCATACGGAACCCTCTACAAGCAGCCTTCCTCCAATTGTCCCTAAAATGAAGCACTGAGGTGTGTACGATGCTTAGAGCAACCTGCTGAATGACAACAGAGAGTTCACTTCCACCAACTAGACAGCGCGTGGGTGACCAGCACGTCCAATGCAGAGGACAACACATTTCGCCTGATTTATAGGCATCAACCATAAGGTTGACAAATCCCAGATTCTATCCGAGACACTCTGAACTGACTCAGAGCCGCCATAGATAGATATCCATGATATTCCAGAGCTTGAGTTCATCAGCAAACAATAGCGACGATACTTCAAACTACTGGGGTAGGTCATTGATATAAATTGCGAAAAGCAACGGCCCTAGGGCAGAGCCACTAAGAAAAGCTTGTCTAAGCAAAAGGCTAGTCCCACTCGTACACACGGTTCTCTCCCCTCTAGGAAACCGGACACCCATTTAATAGCGCCTCCAGATATCCCATACTATCTCAAGTTTAATGAGTCGTTGATGTGGGACAGTATCAAAGGCTTTTGAGAAGTCAACGAAAAGCACGTCAATAGCGTGACCGTTGTCCACCGCCTCAGCCCAAGTGTCACGAGCTACAATTTGTCAGCCATGAAAATCCCTTTCGGAATACGTGCTGTGCAGCACCAAAAATGTTAAACACATTCAGGTGATTCTCCACCAAAACCCTGCTACGCTTGTCGAGCTGACAGGCCGGCAGTTAACGGGCAGAGCGCTGTCACAGCCCTTCAGAATCGGACAGATGATTGCCTGCTTCCATTCCGAAGGTAAGGCACAACTGTAGAGCGATATTGTAAACACGCAAGTCAGAGGGCCACTTAGCTCAGCGGCCAATGCATGCATCAGCTTCGGATGAAATGAATCCGGGCCAGAAGCTTTGGAAGGATTTAGCCCTTGCAATAGCCCGAAGACTTGTGTCTCCGTTACGCAGATTTCAGTTAGGAAAGAATCCTAACGGGACTTTTGTGACCAGCTCAAGCTGAGGTAGAGGTCACACGAGAAAAGACATCAGTATACGCATACAAGCGTTATCATAGTCGGTATGCAAACGGGTCCCGTCCTCTCGTAGTAAAGCTGTTATAGACGAGTTTGTACCGCTGCACCTCTTTAGGTAAGCAAAAAACTTCTTTGGATTTGTTCTGACTGCGTCAGCCAAATCCTAATCGTACTGAAGACGAGCAGTACTAAGATGTTGCCTACATTTATAACCTTTCGATAGCTTTCTTAGGTGCTAGTTAATGTAATCAGCAGTTAGAGCGCTTCCTGAGCAGGTATTTTCTGTATGATGTATCCAACTAGGCTGTGCTCGTGTCACCCTTTTCTACCCGTAGCAACTCGTTCAAATATTTATGAAGCACACTAGTCGGAGGCTAATTGAATTTCAACATTGTAGACGCCGTTAACCTAGGGAAATTGTCCACTTTCTCGTTGAAGCTTCCTGTCTATCACTTACACATATGGATTATGTCAGGAGGCTTAGCCCTCACATACGCATAAGCGTCGGGAAGTGCAACCATGGCAACGCTCTCCGAGTTTTCTCACAAATTGACTGAACGCTTTAAAGTTTTCATAAAATAGCTTCTGTTCTGGCCTACTGTACCGTAATGGCCTCTAGACACTGATTAGCGTCAACCTTGCGTGTGAATCCAAAGTAGTTAAAGCAACCGCATCGTCGAGTGTCAATGGGACCGCTTCGCTTACTAATCCTGATGAAAAAGATGGGTTACTTTGATTAGTCTAACACACAAGTGATGCTGTGACACCTAACTGTCAATTGGGTGTATATCCATCGGAAATATACATAAAATAAAATCACCGGTTTATTCAATGAACGACTAGTAACGGGCCAAAAGCGATTGATTGACAAGTCTTGTAGGATGCCCGGTGTGGGTATTATAATATAGTGGTTTAAATGAGAGGAAAATCGGAATCTTTTGTTTTAAGGTGACGAACCGCGTTATTCAGTTGAACACATGTGCTGTTTTCCTCATCGCTATATCGCGGAGTTGACAAGGTGCCTATCTGTCTATTACCCACTACCTCCTTCATATTGGCTCCTAGAGACAGTTGGTCGTTACTGAAGGTGACGGGGTGCACGGTCCTTGTAGCTGTGCTAGGCTCGAAGAGCCGTTCCATGCACTCATTGTGGAACGGATTACGGTCCAGCCACCACGTTGTGTGCACTTGATTTCCCAAATACATCGTGCTTGTGTTTGCCTGTGAAGGTGTGTGGGCCTGCTCGGTTGATGAAACCTGGCTTCCATCCACATACCTCCCGGTCAAATTCCTTCGGGTTTACACTGGATATGGGGTGCGTGGATGGAGCTGTGGGTGGTGCAGCGCAAGCTACCCATGGTCCCTCTGTAGGCGCAGGCGTCATGTGGCTGGCCACAGTGACAGACAAATCCGAAACCGGATGCCGCCAGCCATATAGCGGAGTGGGCTGATGAGCGCAATGCGTTGATTGTGGCGGACTGGCAAATAATGGCGACAGGCGTGATTGGGGCTAGCCAGTATTTAGTATACCAGGGTAATGTCTCCCCACAGGCACCAATTTTAACCGCTGTACACGCCTAGGACCCAGTCTGTGTTGGTAGGGGATCTGAAACAGTCTAACGATTCTCATGGCACTAACAGTGTGACGCTCAGTCCAGTAGACTGGTTTGATCAGTCTATGCGGCGGAATCGCATAAAGCAGGGAGTTGGTCGGATTTGTGGAGTGAGTGATAAGCCGGATGTATTAGAAAGATTAGGTAAATTACGAAGCGTAAACTACGCAGTGATACCCATGTGTTCAAGTGAAGTAATACGGCCATCCATGGAAATGGCTCCATGGGACCTGCTTCCATCAGGGTATACCCTCGGAAGGTTTCATCCACACTTCCATGCCCCATCTGGCCATGCGCAGATGTGACGTAATAGTCATCACCTCTGTGACACATTTATAGGCCCCTTGGTTCACAAGTCAGCGTTCATTGAATACAATGTCGTCCTTTCTGATTGGTAGCGGTTACAGCTGAAAAGGTCTGTCTATATTAACAGGATGTGAATATTGTTGCAAAACTCAGTCCTTCAGGGACAAACGTTTATTCAGCAAAGTCGTCCGCGAAAGCTAGCATGTTTGCCAAACCAAACTCCTCGATATAAATTGCACCTTCAAATTCACAACTACCGACCCTTCTGAGTCGATGAGGTTCCTCCTTTGTTTCAGTTAAACAAACGGTGAAACACTCACACGAATATCAGCCAATCAGAGTCCAGTAATTGAATCCGTCACGCCCGCCTCCCATTGGCTGTCTGGCTCGCTCGGTTGGTCCATCTGCTCACTCCGGTCTGATACTACCATCACAAACATAATCCAGATATTGTCCCCATCGAATATTATCGTTTGTTAACCCAATGCCAAGACTTGCTAACACGGTGACTGCACATTAGCAGTGTTTTGAGCCATGAGATTCAATATGACGCCAAATAATTGCATTTAACTTTCAAAAGACAAGCAGAAATGCTAGTTGTAATTTTCTACCCAAACTTAAATAAATACATAAATAAATCTACTACTCCCGGCAGTGGAACGCACGCCTGCGAAGGCATGATCATGATGATACAAACAGATATGGTCGGCAATGGTATAAAAATATAGCAAGTTAACCAGTAGCATACTGGATATGTGTATGTAGATATGTGGATGGTGCCCCATGCTGAGCCCGATGTTGCGTTCTTGATGCTTCTTCACCGCAGTTGGGCTAAACCAACTTACACTTAAACTAGGTCTTTTTAAGCTGGATAAATTTCATTCCGCTTTATTTGGTTTGTTCTGCCTCCCTGAATAATGTTCTATTAACTGGCCACGTTGCTTACACTAATTGCGCTTATCTTCGGTAATTTTGTTGCGTTTGTAGCATTTTAAGTACCTTGTGGACATTTCTTACTTATCACGGATTTGTTGCTGACCAACTTACTTCATATGGCAATTTAGCGAAGAGTTATACCACCGTATCTGTATGCATTATTGGAGTTGTTTTATTTTATCTTGTCGTTCCAGGTGATTGGCTGTTGCTTGATATCCCCGGTGTGGCTGCGCTTGATGTGCATGTTGACAAGGTGCCTACCTGTCTATTACCCACTACCTCCTTCATACTGGCTCTAGGAGACAGTTGGTCGTTGCTGGAGGGGATGGGGTGCACGGTCCTTGTGGCCGGGCTAAGCTCAAAGAGCGGTTCCCAGAACTCAGTGTGGAGCGGACTACGGTCCAGCCAGCGCATTGTGTGCGCTTGATTCCCCAAATAGAGCGTGCTTGTGTTTGCCTGTGAAGGAGTGTGGGCGGGCTCCGTTGATGAAACCTGGCTCCCATCCACCTGCCTCCCGGTCTTATTCCTTCGGGTTTACACTGGATATGGGGTGTGTGGATGGAGCTGTGGGTGGTGCGGCGCAAGCCCCCCGTGGTCCCTCTGTAGGCGCAGGCGTCCTGTGACTGACCACAGTGACAGGCAAATCCGAAACCGGATGCCGCCAACCATATATGTTGATGAAACGTGGCTCCCATCCACATGCCTCCCGGTCTAATTCCTTCGGGTTTAGACTGGATATGGGGTGTGTAGATGGAGCTGTGGGTGGTGCAGCACAACCCATCCATGGTCTGTCTGTAGACGCAGGCGTCCTGTGGCTGGCCACAGTGACAGGCGAATCCGAAACCGGATGGCGCCAACCAAGTATATGTATAAGTGGACATGGTGAGGGAAATTGTGCTGTGACTGAATTCGTGAGTTTGTTTGCTGTGTTCGCCATCGTATGAAAGGATCGAAGGAACACTTCGAACTGGATGATGTTCATGGAGTGGGGAAGATCCTCCGGAAGGGGAAGAGGCAGTGACTTTATTTAGTGGCGAGTCACATCCGCCACGTCGCAGTGTTGTTAAACGGACCCTTGTGGCTTATTATAGGAATAAAGTTTGCCAGGCGGAAACTTACCACCTCGTGGAACACTGCCGCCAAATTATTCGCTGGAATGGGATTAACCCGAACCACCTAGCTGGCACCACGTGGAGGTTGTTTGGCAGGCCAGCCACGAAGCACCTTACTCGATGGAGATGTTTTATTAGTCAATAGAATATGAATCATACGGAGTTATTTATACTCACACACGGTTCGAAGTTAACCGCTGTGCTACCATAGGCATTCAATTTAGGGTACGTTAGCAAACTGAATGATCATGCTCGTTATCTGCTAGAATTCACTCCTGAAACTACTGCAGTACAAAGTGGTTTAGTACAGAGTAGTTCATCAATTTGTTGATCAGGTATAAGCTATATATGGTTCAGTGCTGTCAGTAGCTATCTTAACTTTGTGAGACGCGCCAAATGCTGCTGGTTACATGTTTTACATTTGTGGCTAAGGTCTAACATAGTACGCTTTTCGTTTTCTGTTTTCAGGATGGTATTCCGGACAGCATAGATAAGGACGATGATAATGATGGTATTCCTGATCATAACGATCCGGATGCCGATGGAGACGGAGCGCATGACCTTTTCCATGATAGTGATAAGGATGGGGTACCCGATAGCCTGGATGACGATATGGATAATGATGGCATCGCAGATCATCTGCAAGATCATGATTGTGACGGTATCCCGGACATCATTGATCCGGATGATGACAACGATGGTTACTTTGATAACAAGCAGGTATGTGACGCCATCTTGAATTATGACACAAGAAATCAAGTAAAGCTCCAATGTCATTGAATTCGAATGCAATGAGACAGGATTCTCAACCGCATGTATCTAATTATATGCGTTTATTTAAACACGATGTCATGACAAACCACCGCTAACGATTGTCGAAAACGAATATTTTACTGGATGTGACATGCATAGTCAAAAATACTGACTTAGAAGTTTGAAATGTAGTTCCTGAAGCCACACCTTTGAGTCCTATCTTCACGCCACTCTCAAGCAGAGCTACACAATAGACTTAAAAGTCACTCGTATAATTGTTTCGCGATTCAAAGATCTCTATGCGTGCAGTAGCATTCAAACGGGAAGAATACATTCACCTTCAAACCAAACTGATAATAATGGATATTTACTTGCTTATGAGACGTTTTTAATTATTACTTATAATCATATGAAGCTTCATTTAGGTCTCGGAGTTGTGTATGGTTGCTTAAACAGCGTCTACTGATTGATTGGCTGCAAAAGCCTTAAACGGTTTGCAAGTTCCCTTTAATTCAAATGTCATTAAGACATGTTAGAATGCGTCCGATCAATAGATGGCGTTATCGGTCTTCTGTCGACAGACCACCCCAAAGTACATTGTCTACTTCGCCGTTAGTTCTGCGGATGCAATCACGAATTCGCAAAAACCTCTGAAAGCTGTTTCTCTGAATGAGATTACTATTTCTGTCGATCTCTTGAGTTATTCCAGTTACAAAGAATACGACAACCGCCTCACCATCGCAGAAATTTTTATCAACACATTCAAATCCGTCTCGTGATTGAGCTACTTCAATTGATTCAGGCGCCAGCGGGTTGGGCGCTTCTACACTCGTGTTGTTAACAAATAGTCACCCGAATAGCTAGCCGGTATGACCACGGGCCACAAGGCTTGTGCAATCAAACCGAAGGTTTAGCACACCATCGAAGCCAGCTATGATATCCTCTTCACTATAGTACACAGTGCACGGCAGTAGCAGCTCAGGCTCATCAGCTGGACTCGGCGGATGTAGGACCACTGCCACATTGGGTCACCAGTAAACAGGACAAATGCACTTCCGGACGATGTGGTAGTGCAGCTAGTTACGTGACACCAATGACCACTTCGTTTGATGTGCACTGTGTATGTTCGATGGCGCAACGTCGGAAGATTCAACGTGCAATGCTGTCAAGACAAATCGTTACGCGGCATAGTGCTACTATAGGTTCGTAGGGGAGCGGTAGGGGAATTCGAATAGTGCAAGTAGAAGATCCTCACAACTAAACTCAGTCAGACAGCCATCACAAACCCGGAACGGCACTGTACGGCCGTTTCATCCCTTGCGTTCAACACACTGACCAAATTGTTTATAATGCCCTTAATTGTCGTCTAAGTGATCGTGATGGGGCTGCCCTGTCCGTTGTACGGCAATAACCTGCAGGTCAGCGACATTATGCCAAATCTAGTAACTTTGTCAAATCAGTCGTTAGGTTTCCCATTGGCCCAGTGTTCTTCGCCACTGACTGGCAACAGTCGGGTTACTTGTTCTAGCCCCATAGGGGCCAGATAAAATGCGCACTGCTGACGATCACCAGAAGGATGAAATGACTGTACAGTGCTTTTTCAGGTGCTTGATGGCTGTCTGTTTGAGATTAGATGTGATGGACTTATGCTTACTCCAGGTTTGTTAGGTGTAGTCACAAGGTTAGTATCACCTGCTGCTCTGTCGTCGATGAAGGTCAACTACTGTCAAATTTTAAAGCGGTCTCGGATAGAACTGATTCCCGTTCACAAGTATGCATTTCAACAGCGATTGAACGGTGGATATTTGGACATCGGGAACATGTGAAACATCAGCGGTACGTTAGCACTCAGCAACAGCTGCCAATCAGGAATGCTATTCGACAGTGACCTGGAACATTTCACTTGGTCTGTACCCCTAATAAGTGGTGGTCGTAGCCAAAAGTTGTGGTGCACCGGTACTGAGTAGTAACGGGGGGAAATGAGCAGGCTCATTGGTTCATTGGTTGGTAGATAGCAGAAGGAATTTCTTTTGTCACCTCCGTCACTTCCCGATCGTTGCGAAGGTTGCTGGGATCATTGAGGAACAAGGTTCCGCAGAAGACCGATGTGGTTGTATGGGAGCAGCAAAATCTCTGCGCACTCAGAGCGAGAGGGAA
This sequence comes from Dicrocoelium dendriticum, assembly GCA_944474145.2. Taxonomy (NCBI): domain Eukaryota; kingdom Metazoa; phylum Platyhelminthes; class Trematoda; order Plagiorchiida; family Dicrocoeliidae; genus Dicrocoelium; species Dicrocoelium dendriticum. The sequence goes on along the minus strand of OX104068.1, from coordinate 4,659,478 downwards.
TCCAACAGTCGTTTGAAACATTCCTCTGTCTTCGCATCGACGACAGCCTCTGGCAAGCTGTTCCAGTCTTTCACTACCCAGGTGGATAGGGCCAGATCGGACCGCACACGGATTCGCCGCAGTTTGAAAAGTTTCCACAGGTGGCCTCAGGCTGCACACTTTGTATTGAGACGAAAGAACGATTGCAGTTCAGTCCCCAGCTCATCTCGTAGAATACGCCGCGGCGACCACGATAGTTCAAAGGGAACACGTTCAACTGTTGAAGCCGTAGGGGGTAAGATAAGTCCCGCAACTCTGGAACGGATTTGGATCCACGCCATTGAACCTTCTCGATATCTCACCTTCGGATTTGGTGAGAGAATACGCATCATGCCATCCGTACTCGAAAATTGTGCGTACATGCAAAGCAAACAGTAATCTGAAGAGTGCTGAAGTCAGGCGTGAGAAGGCTCTCCGTATAGCGTGAAGTATTCTGTAGGCGGACTCGACCCTCTTCTGGGTGTCCTCGATTGATTTGTGATCAGAAGACAGAAACACCCCGAGATCCCTCTCCTGGTTGATATTTCTGAGCAAGAAACCCCCGATATAGTAAGCCCTAAAAGGTTCAGGAGCACAGATTGGAAGGACAGCGCATTTGTCACGGTTAATGGGCAACTGCCACCATATTAACCAATCATGGAACAGCTCGTGTGTCGCTTGAAATGTGTCTGCATCTTCCAAACTGGATATCTCAATCCACAGCTTCAGATAATCCGTGTAGATTAAGCAGTCGGTCTGAAGTTCGGATTGCAGGTCGTTGATAAAGATATTGAAGAGTTCGGGGCCGAGTACAGTACTCTAGGGTCCCCACTAGTCATAAGAATTTGAGCAGGTATTGTCCTAGGTAGAATATCCTCACAATAACGTTCCACAGATCACCCGTCAGACATAGCTGTTGATAAATAACAATGAAGTTTGCATTGTATAAATAGAAGACTCGCCTGACTGAGCTGTGCCCGTACCCAAATCATTTTAGATTAAGTGCCTCATTCCAGTTGTTGATTTAGTCGACCGCTTACTAGTTTCGAGGAAATTGTTTAATCTCCCTTAGGCAATAAGGTCATCGGCGTGCAATAGTAGTGACGTCTTCCAGCCCCAGTTATTAGTATAGAACTCAGTGTCCTTCTTTCCATGTTGTTCATAACCACAAAGACTAATTTCTTTCATGTGGGTAAAACATACCACTCCAACAATCCACACTGGGTTCGATGGTCTTGGCCAGTCACACCACATCGCAGCCACGGAGTTGCCAGTTCGGTTGACTGAGAAGACTTCTGTGGATCAAGAAGCCCCCTGTTTTGCGGTTTAGTTAGTTCGTCGCAACTAGGTTACTAGTCAGAAAAATCAATTACCAATCCGGACGAGCACCAGAAGCCGGTTTCCTCCTCTTTGAATTCGTCGTCAGCGCGCATTCCATCGGTCCCCTTCAGAAGAACCGCACCCATGAGTGTTAGTGGCTCGGACCAATAACCGGCAGCTTATGTCACTGAGTCATGGGCGATGACAACCGACCTCCATGGAGTGGAACCTACGCGCGCCTGGCGTACATCCGTTTGCATCTAAGCACTGGCATACGTTTCCTTTAGACTGACTCTCCCAACAGCGCATGTATCTAGACGTTAGGGGAAATGTTTACTTGAGATATATATTTTGCGACAATTCGTAGCTAGAATCATCCATTTTCGTTGCCTAGATCCGTTGACGTATTTTAGCGTAATATTCTGCCATTCTTTTTGGTCGTCAACAGTTGTTGCTTCTGGTGGATTATCACAGTTCCTCGCAGATTGGCTCCATTAATTACTCCTCGTTTAATTTGCCTGGTTGGTGCGTTATGCGCCTGTGCTCTTATTGGCTTACTCAGTCTGGTTTTTTCAGCGTCTCGGTTGATCTTGACTGCTGTTGGCATGCTATTTAACAATGCTATGTTCTAAGAAACAGTGTTCTTCATTCTCCTCTTGGTATTCTTGTTGCCGACGTGGGTTTAGGCAGCTGGGGGTGACATAACACCAGGTTTTACCTGTGACTGTTTTGTGCCATGTACCAAACCTACAACCAAAAGCAGACAAAGAACATAACTGCAGCGGATAAGTAATAGTATCTACGTCCGTTTCCTTATTTTTTGGCTACTGTCGCGCAGGATGATTTATTGCTCTTGTATTGATTAATCAAGATTATTACTATAATCATTATTGCCATTATTATCATGGTAAGGTGTGCTCAAGTCACTGGATTCACTATACCGTGGCACACCCATTTAATAATGGTAGAGAATCGGAGGTAGCAGTTCGAATAAGGACTGTTTGAATCACAACTGCTACATGCTGGTTATCCTGCGAATCAGACCATTCCACAGAACCGACAAATAGGTTACCACTACAGTCAAGGGTTGTGCACGTTGACTAAAGAACGCATTTTTTGTGGCATTTAGTGCGAGTAGTAACTATTGTTCTCAAGTTAAGTCAAAAATTCTATTGTGTGCACCCGATTGCAATAGATCCTAAGGAAACAACAAATTTGTTTGCCAGTTTAAACCTCTCGCGGTCACTTTGTTTCCTTCTCCAGGACAGTGATAACGACGGCGTTTTAAACGAATGGGACGACGACGATGACAATGATGGCATTCCAGGCAAGCTCGTCTAAATTGTTTACTTTCAGTGGCTCAACAACGGTGACAGTTAATATCACGCCTTCATACAGTCCAGATCTTGATTGCGGTAACAACCCTTGATCGTGCGATGATGGCTTAACAGATGAACAATTGATGCAGGTTCCATTTAGGCACTCTTGTCTATCCAACTTGATCCAAGAGATTCGTAGTAAAATCTATCTAGGTGTTTCTGCTTAAGTGTTGAACTTCGGCGGAACTAGTAAATCGTAGTGACGCGGCTTGCCATTGTGAAAGTTACTCACTTCCCGAAAAGTATTAGGTCGTTTCAAATAAAAGGTTAGAATATGAACAGTCCCATCGCTCATTCGCATCGTCACAACTGCTGAGTCAGAAAGTAGGCCGTTTCACTATAATAAAACACGGTCTCAGGCGTAGAACTAAGGGCGATAGGAAGTACAAATGCTACTGTTAAACCGTGATACTGGAACAACAATTTAAACAAGGCAAAACCATAGACTTACGAATAGGTGAAACGACATTTGAACAGTAGCAAAACCAAGTATAGTTCAGATAGCAACCATTAAGGACACAGTAAAAAGTAACCAAAGATGTGAACAACTGTAAGATTTAGTGCTTAAAAAACAGCTGAAGAGAACGAACAATGAGCAAAACTGAACTCTAAATCAGTAGCAAGAATCAGCCGTCGGATAACGGACGATGAAAGATAAAATTTGCTATCAGAAATCTAAGAATTAACAAGCTACTCAATAATTGTTAGTAGAATAACCTCTTCCGTGAATTTAGAGTTCAGACTCCTCGATTACAAACATGCAACCAAGGGTAGGTATTGCAAAATACAACGTCATGGGGCTCAACTGATACCCAACCAGAAGCGGACTGTGTCACTTCGCGCCACGCAAGTTTGGTTCAAATAAAAAGCCAGTTGCTTCTGTACACATTGCCGGTCGCTTGTGATCGTTAATAATGGCTTCGAGGAGCTTGAGAATTCATAGCTCTTTACTGTGCATGAAACTGTAGATGTTACATGGGAGTCGACTGTGACCAGTGGGCAGTAACTGCTCCATGATTGCTATGGAATCCCTGTTTCTCCATTCACCCGGTTCATTAATCGGAGCTTTCACCAGTTATTTCGTGACTTCTAACATCTGAGTTTCGATCAACGCGGCCAAATAGGCTCCACTATTACAGGTGAATAGTTATAAACCAGGACATGCGCCGCTTTGTCATCGTAGCCTTGATACAACACTCAAGCAGGGGTCCAGTGGAACTCAGTAACAGTAGTTCATGAATGCGCTCATCTTTTTTGCGATAGACTTCGTGATGTGATTATTCTCGTTTTACTGTATCATCTTACTGGGCCTTATGGTGGCGAATGACTCGGTATAGGACATGCCATCAAAGGTGACTGAGTTCGTCCAAATCCATTCCAGGCTTAGTCTGTTCACGTAAAGAAACCAAGAAAATAACTACAGTATCTTGTTTATCTTGCACTAAGCAATAAAGGAATAGTCGTTTGCGATGCAGAAGACTGCACTTTGAACTTATGTGTTCCACTCATATCACATCCTACTTGACTGGTCATGTTTTGGTCTTTTGTTACCTGTTTTATGCCAGTATTTCAGCGCACTGACACGTCACATAAGTGGGACTTCCCTGTATCTATCTGCTACGCACAATATTTGCTGGTATTTGCCATGGCCTGTAAGTTGCAATCTCGTCTCCTGATCCGGTCGAATGAATGCGTACAGTTGGTACGACCCAAATTGAAAATTCAACCATTCATGTTCCCCATAGCTTCACCGGTAATCGGGTTAGATAAAATGTAAACAGAAATATATCATCTTTGTTGAGTCTAAAGTAGGAAGATACACTAAGTGAGCGAAGTCCAATTTAGTTAACCCATCTTTTCTCAGAATTTTTCATCATCCATGTGTGGATAAATAATAAAACTCGAAAGCCTTCGAGTCTGTTATCCCACTTTTCGATTTTAGACAAAGAAGATCCAGACTCTAACGGAGATGGTGTCATCGACTGTCAACCACGCGACTCAGACGGAGATGGAATTCCAGACCATCTGGATGACGATGATGATAATGATGGGATCCCTGATCACCGAGATCCGGACTCCGTATCATTTCTGCTATACAAGCACAAACGATTCCTAGAAGCGATTCCAGGTAGACCAGCAAATAATCACTAGTAATTAGGGTTTGTCGGTATCACGAAGTAAAGTTCACCTAACCGAAGTTTCATGCAGAAACAAAACATATGTGCGAAAATTGCGAAAATATTACTTCATAGAAACCTGGAAGCTTGCGTTACCTCCAGTTGTTGTGCAGTTGGCCTTTTGGATTAGAGAAAATTGCAACCTAGTGCGCAATACGCTACAAACTCTCTCTTATGTCTTCACGCGGTTTATTTTGGATGTGTATCTCTTTCGAACATTCACGAAGAACGATCCATTAGTTCCTTGTAGCGAAAGAAAATAAATAGACACAATTGATTTGTCTTCAATATGGATGGCTACCATCCTAAAGCGTCGCCTGACTTCCCTAATTGCAAGTTAAAGGTTATCAAAGCAGTCAGGCTAGCATGTATGGCAGGAAGTCCCACCTGGTTTGTAGAGGAGGCGATTAGTCAGCTCGTCGTTTACCGTTTCACGTGCTCAAAGGGTATTGACCCCCCTGACTCATCACTATAAACAACCACCAGTGACAGATGCCTTTTGTTCAAGTAGTTGAGTAGGAGCGTTTCCATTCGGGTTTGTAAACTGATTCCGTTGTTGAAACATCTTGGTTCAAAGCACGGTAAACCGCACCCAAGGAAACAAACATCTGGGATCTGTCCTAGCACTAGAAAGTAACCCAGACTGCCGCTTAACTACCGTCACAAATACAAAACGACTAAACCACACGATGGAAGGTGGGACCATTTAAGCCTTCAACCATTAACCAATATAACAGTGTTCAAGAATGTAGTGATTCCGCACGAAATACGCACGTAATGTCATTACACCGAAGTTAGGCTGATGGGCGTCTTCATCGTCATCTATCTTTCGTCTTCCTTTCTTTTCCCCCGCTCAAGTTGACAGACACGGTAATCATCATGTACGATTGCATATTTCTCCGATACGCGAGCAATCCAAGGGATCCATGATTTCCAAACGCGATTCTCCTAATGGTTCACATCATCTCATTAGTTTTGTTCTTGTCTGGCGTGCTTAGTTTGATATTTACTGCAGTTGTGCATGCAGGTTATCCAGAACAAGGCTTGACAGTAGATGATTTGTTGCATGGATATAATATTGTGGCTTCTACTTTCTGCAATATTACACTACTCACGAACCCACAAATAATCTAAATTTACCATCGTCCTTTGAACATCTGAAGGACACACTTCGGTGCATTGGGAAGTGACGAGTGAGTGAGTCAATCTGCACCACCAAGACAAGTACTGTGAGCTTACTGGCAATACGTCGCGGACCAAGCAGAAGTCATGTATTAAATTGCCCAGCTGATCGTCAGTTCTCGGTAGCTCAGTTGGTAGAGCAGCTGACCTGTTCTCCGTATGTCCGAGGTTCGATTCCCCACCGAGGCAGATTGTTGTGCAAAGCTTAATCGTAGCTTCTACTTTCTACAATATTACACTACTCACAAAATCATCATTAATATAATGTTGCGTGTAAGTCAGGAAGTATTCCCACAATTTTTGGTAGGGCTGTACAAGAATATAAACTTTGTGGCGTTCCCACCCAAAGGGATTGATGTAGTAGACGATGAGTGAGGTCGATAAACAGTTATCTTGTGGCACCACTGTTATTACAATTGCCGGAAGTTAAACCTTCTGTTCATTTGTGACTGTAGGATTTCGAGTAGCAGCACCCCCCCTTCATGAAATCCCATGTAAGGATAGTGTCCACAAACGTTTCTTTGCGACGGCAGAGCTCATACAGTAGATGGACGACAGAGACAAAAAGGCAACAACAGCCCGTCGGCCACTCGTGCTAGAAAAGCCTTCTGCTTGTGATTGTCCCGCAATGGGATATTGGTAATATACGGTACACAGTTTAGCTACCGCTGCTCCCTATACACACAGAGCCATAGTTAATGGGAACTGAGGATTATCAAGGGATCAATGGTTCAATGGTGTATGATGGGATAAAAAGCATAACTTTACAAGACCCACAGGATGGATATGCAAAAGAAAATTAAAATCAAAATGTTCCAACGTGGAACGTAAAGTATCAGTGGTAAAATCATTGCACTTTAACAAAGTGTTGTGTATCGTTTATCACTAAGATGAAAATCTAAGAGTCTTTCGAATGTCGTCATGTCTGGTGCGTTCACCACATAGTTTGGTAATGCATTCCAGTGAGAAAAGATTCTAAGTGAGAAAAAATACTTTCTACAATTCAAACGAGAGTGTTGCGTCATTAGTTCCAGGTGGTTGCCTCGGTTTTGTTTGTATGGGGCTAGAGTCAACAGTGATGTACATGGATGCTCGCTTTCGGTTAGTATCCGGTATGTGAGAGTAAGATCTTCGCGAAGCCGTCGGTATTCTAATGAGAACACGCCGAGTACACGAAGACGCATTTCGTAACTTATACCGGATAGTCCACGCGTTGCTTTTGTGGCTCTTCTTTGGGGCTGTTCCAAGAGGCGGATGTCTCGTTTTAACCATGGACACCAGGCCTGAATTGCATATTCAACATGAGGACGAATGTAGGAGTTAATCAACAATGGTACTAGCTGTCGCTCAAAAGTGCCGAGAGCTCGCCTCAAAAGTCTCAAGTTCAAGTTCGCTACACTTGCTGCTTTCGAACACTGGAGCAAATTTCCAAGACTCTCTTGCACGATTATACCTAGGTCGCGTTCACTAGTCACGTGTTGCATGACATGTTGCCCCAAAAGGTATGTGTTAACGAAGCTGTTGTGCACCGTCAGCAGGTGGCACTTTGCAGCGTTCAGTGGGAGCTGGTTCTTTTCTGTCCATTCGTTAATCCGGGTCAGATCTTCCTGGAGGTAGACATGGTCGGATGCTGAGCGAATAGCTCTCCATATTTTAGCGTCGTCTGCAAATATTTGCATTGGAGATAGAATGTCTGCTGGAAGGTCATTGATGTAGACTAAAAATAGTAGCGGGCCGAGGACGGATCCTTGTGGAACACCACTGGAGACGTAAAGGCTTTCGGAATAGGTGACAGCTACTCTTACCTTGATTGCTCTGTCGTGTAAGTAGTCTTCCAACCAAGTGAGCAGGGAACCGTTGATACCGTAGGCAGCAAGCTTTTGGAGGAGAAAGAAGTGATTGACCCTGTCGAATGCTTTAGAAAAATCCAGGTATATCACATCTATGGGGACTTCTTCATCAGCCGCCCTGGTCCATAAGTCCCGAGTAATCAGCAAATTGGTGAGACAAGATCGTCTGCGTCGGAACCCATGTTGGGCATTAGAAATTATCAGTTGACTTTCAAAGTATCGCGTCAGTTCATCTGCGATTACCGATTCCATCAGTGTTCTTTCATGGGGAACTGATATGTGTTCACCACAACTCCACAGTGTTTGACCAAGCTGGAATTTTACCGTAAAATAAAAGTAGTCAGTTGATAAATGTTTAGAATTCGGTGCTGTCTTATGCTATTTTTCAGGATCTGCAACCAAAACTGGGGGGGGGCGGGACTTCACGTTAGATATGAAGCGCATGCACAGATGGAACCAGACCCAATTATCAGACTGTGCACTCCGGTCTCCTCGAATTGCCATAGAAATGAACCGAGTGTCTTTTTTGTAGCTTCAATTTTATGCATGAACTACCTACTAATCCGGGTCATAGTAGCTTGAGCTTTTTATATCCTATTGTATCTCACGGGCCGTCTGCATTTTCCCCTTTAGCGATAGCCACATTTATTTGGTTATTGCTGTCATTCTTTAAGCAGTATCATTTTTGTTCATAACCACTTAGCTGAGATCGCCCGAAACGAGGCTAATCTGATGAACGTGGACCTCGGCGATCCGAATGATAAGGATTGTGACGGAATTCCGGATCACTTGGATAATGATCAGGACAATGACGGAAAAATCGATCGCACCCAGGACTCCGACATGGACGGTCTGTTGAATCACGTGGATGAGGACGATGATAATGATGGTGAGCGACTTTCGTTACACGTACCCAGGCGTTCGTCGTACGCAAACCATACACTGATTCGGCTCTGGTTTGGTTGATTAGCTGGACCAAGTACACAAGAGCGTCGCAGGGTTAGCGACTTCAGGGACAAACGGTTTATTCGACAAAGCAAGTTCAGCGAAAACGACAACATTACTGGCTTATAGAAGTTTCGATGGAACTAACTAAGTCACGTCCACAACTAACGACACACAGACTGTGAGGAACGATTACCCACTTACGATGACATGTCCCATTTGTGAGCCCTGCAATACCGTGAGTCAGCTATTTTAAATATTATATGAGAACGATAACTAGATTCACGGCGCGCAATTTTTATAACGTTTATCATCATATTTCGAAAGAGTTGTACAGAATTCATTTCTATTTGCTCTATAAAATACAGTATTCAGTATACCGAGCGCACTCCAAAATAACGGGTCATCATCATCATCAAATCGATATACGTTAAATGAGGAAGAACACACGTCGACTATTGTGCGCAATCCAAGAGATTATAGAAAACAGGTTAAAAAAATAAAAAGTAATAAAATGCTAAGTCATATTATGCGTGGATGAGATCATTGTTAGAGAGGAGGGGAAGGACAAAGAGACTCAAAACACAAGCACCCTTGAGTTCGGCTGTTTGCTATGTCAACAAGTGTATCCAACCAGACGTGTTCAGCGTTAGAAACAGATGAGCTGACGTCTCTTCGGATGGACAAGCTCGTCGACAGGGCAGGAGTGACGCTCCGCGTTTAAGTGGAGTTGCAACTAGATAACAAACGCTTAGAAAAGCAAGATGGGGGAGGACCGATTTGGGCGGTTGAAAACAGGGGATAAAAGTGAAGTTGGAGCGGAACGCTAGAGATAAAAAGGCGGAGGCGTGAGCAGTAGTACCCAAACCCCTATCCACCCTGCTCCATGCAGCAGATACGGCGCCGTTGATTATCCTCTGCGACGGGCAGAGCATCAAGAAAGTGTCCTTTTCAAGCAGAAGCAGTGTTTCAGCGTTATGGATAGGCAGGGAAGTTGACGATCACTTAAACGTTGGGATGAAACGCTCCACACCAGCCTGCCGAATTCCGCTTGGTTGTGGCCCAAGTCACTGCCCTGTAAAATATTACTCCTGTATTTAAAGTTCACTGGATTTGAAAAGAATTGCGTTGTTGATAACTCGAAGACTCCGATGTGATTGCACTCAAGTATAGAGAATTTCCGAAAAAGTATGCGCTTGGGCTCGTCACAAATTGGCAATAGTATTGCAGTTCTTGGTCTCTCATATCGATGCTGTGACTTCAGCACCAACGCATTAGAGACTACTGACAAGTGTATTGTGAACTTGCAAATATTCAAATCCATCGAGCGAGAAATTGGGGGATGGGTGCTACTGCGGTGTAGATGAGATACGCTAGAGCATCAACGTTCCTCTTCCTCGGTAGATCGTGAGGGGGGGGGGTAAATAAGTCAATAATCACTGAGGGGACCAAGTGTGAAACGAGTGCACAGGAAAACATCTTTGCGATGAACTTCGGGAACAACTCAAGGGAAGGTGGCAGAGGTGTAAAGTGTACGTGAAAAGTGCATGGTGATAAACTGACCTATCCAAAAAAGAGCCTACTCAATTTTGTTGAATTTGTGTCGTTAAAGCGGGACAAAGAATTTATTCAATAAACGTGACAGACAGTATACGATGTGTGTTGGACAGCACTCACAAACATACGTAAGTATTGCGGTTGGATTCTCACGAGATACAATTCGTGGTGAAATTGCATCCATCGAAGGAGCTTCGCAATAGATTACTAGACGTTTTGACCCGTTCCAATGAGTTTCAATCCACATTGAAATGGCGTCGCTGCATGGGCTGAACCTCGTTTGATCGGCATAGAAGCACGCGTTTTGAGACAGCCCTCCTATCAAAGCTCTGGAATTCTGCAGATGCATCTGATTGCTCTCACAGTCAGTGAAAGTGCAAGACGCCAATCCGCTGCACTGGATGATCGAGGCTAAAAGTAATTCCAATCGCCTACATTCCGCCGAATCCCCGCTTTCGCACGAGTAACCTGAGTTCACAGGCGCAACTATCATTGAACAGCGCTGACGAGCTATACGCTCCTTGACTGATAAAGGCAATCTATCTCTTCGCTGCACGATCGTTCGCTTGCGGCAGCACAGCCTGAAGCATACGACCTCCCCGGTCGCGTTGACGCAATATTCTTCCATCTACCCCTTCCACTACCATAGCAACGTGCACCATTTCCGTTCATCGCCTAATTACCGATAACAATACCGTCTTCATGAAATACTCGTGCCTTCATATCAAATAAATCCCGAAAACACTTAACTCAAACTAGGAATACAACACCTAATCACCTTGTTCTGGTATTGCCTTAGGCGAATCTCACGTAATACTTCCGTAATAATATTAGCCCGCTTTGTCGAGTTGTCTAGTCCGTCACATTAACAATACAGATACTTCACCATGGTCACTCTCAGACAGCAGGCTTTAGCAAGACTGGAAAAGCACCATACACCGGTGTTTCGACCTTCTGGGTCTTCTCAGGGGTGCGCCTTACAGTGGACCCCTACCTAGTTCCGCCACTATGACCCCCGGATGCCAGCAGTTAGTGCCACTTCGCCATGGGTGATAACCGCGGACCTGCATGAGTGACAGTTGACTATGATATAGTCCGGCTCATCTTCCACTGCCATGCCAGTTACGAACTGTGCAGGACAGCGGCTAGCCCCACGAGCAAGGACGTTCCGCATAGCGTCTTGGCACAGCACAAGCACTTGAAGCTATACGGACAGATTTTTATATTACTGAGAATGAACATCATGATTATCAGAATTATACCAAAATCCTCACTACTCATTATTAGCATAAATAATAGTTTCGGTAAACATGTCACGAAAAGGAAATCTGTGCAGTCTTATCATCTCAGTTCTTTTTGTCATAGATTCCTTGTTGTGGATAACTTCGAGAATTTGTGTTTCGGTGCAAACCAAGGGTTATAAACAGATCGATGATCAAATGCTTATTTCCACGATCTCATCACTAGCATCGCTGCAAACGAGCAGATTCCCACATTCACTATACATTGATCGCGAGGTACATCTCATTTTAGGGGAAAATATACATTATTATTTGTGGTAGTAATAGTAAACCGTGCAAAAAAACCCACAGGCAACCGACAGGTTCATTACCGATCCGAGTTCGGCCGCCACGAACAAGTTCACCGTTATTCCGCAGCAGACCAGACTGACGAATCCTGCCGCATGGATCGCTTTCACAGAGCCCCACTGCACCAAACGTTTACGTTACCTGTAAGTGGAAACAGTACCGCCATTGTTCAACCCCACGTCGGCAAGGCGCGCAAAAAGCCTCAGGAAAAGTAAGATCCTAACTAATGTTCAAACAGCTCTAGCAAGATCATCAAAACTGGAGTGGTTATGTAGTCAAATGGTAAGACTGGAAGTGGGGGAGTGCATCAGTGTGTTTAAATGCATAAATCAGCAGTGATTAAAGATTCGTTTGATGTGGTAACAGCCAACACAACCGCGTGCTGAGGTGCTCGTTGCGATCCGGCGCGTCCGTCCATTGACAAAGCTTAGGTGCTACGGATTCGTATTAAGTGTTCATGTGGATCGAGCATCTCCCTTTCTAGGTGATGTTTATCCCGGCTGACTTGCGATACAATTTCTGGTTTGCAAATACTACTTATCAATCGCAAGTAGTCCATACACGATGTATCGTGTCTGAAAAGTTGGAGATGTCCGCAGTACGTACGCCGGAAGCGGCAAATTGGGCGGCTATATCTGCAGTTGGTGAGAAACGCAAAGCGATACAACTTCAAGACAAAATAAACGGGAAACTGGAAGCCGCGGGTTTGGTTACAGGAAAAGCCTTGGCGTTTGCTGATGGGAAAGGAACGGAACTTGACCTAAACCGAAGGTAAAAAGTTCTGTTCCACTAAACCCCTAAAAGGTTGCGAATTTTACAAGATATTTTATACGGGGAAAACAAAATAGGTGTTACAGATAAATGAGGCCGCGAATTCAATCCGACACTATACACCTACGTGTAAGGAGAAATTGACCTAAAATAGATCGATTTATGGTTACCATAACCATCATCATTCTGCACGTCAGCTCGAGGTAAAGAAGACCCTAGCTGTAGAAAAAAGGGAACAAAAAAGCACCACGCATCGAATTAAGATCGTGGTGTCGGAGGAATTAGAATTAGAAGGGAAATGCGAACGATAATGATGTCAACCCTTAATGTCGACAAGTGTATCCACCAACGGGCCGCATTCATGGTCTTTCGGACCCCAACTCCCAAATGGGAAATGAGAGTCTTGACTACTCGAGATTAAATTATCGGCTGGTAGCCTTCTTTCCTCGATTTATACCTCGGTCGCACAAATAACGCAAGCCCCGGAACTCTGTATATTGGCCTCTGAAAAATACGGCCGTTATCGGAACCTGATGCGTGAAATAACGGGACTGATCAGTCCACTACCTGTATCTCTGGGCCATAAGACGCATAAGCAGCGTTTTCTCATCAAACAAGGGGCAAAATGTGAAGACATTGGCGGAAGAACACAAGTAGTCTCCTCACGTCTGTTGATTTGATGGAGTTAAACGGAAGGCCGCATTGCAGACTCTACTTTTAAGGGTAAGAGTAATGTCGCGCCAGCGCGCAAACGTGGCGCAGTTGAGCAAAAGCGCCTCAAGCGTTCGCTATACGTTTTGTCATTAAATCTACTATTTTAGAGGCGCGAACATATCTTGCAAGTTGAATTTTGCAACGACTTTTAGTTGAACTCACCGGTGTCAACGCAAGTGGTGGCCCTTACAAATACGAGAGCAGTTTTGCTTCTCAAAAGCAGCCCGAAACGAGTGACTGCAAGGCTGATTGGCATGTTTGTCAGTTGTCGCAGATCAGACCAATCTAGTCAGTATACTGTAAGTCGAGAAGCCGATGACCCGGAAGCCACTAAGCGCCTTCTAAGTCATTTTTGGTGAACACAATTCCCACATTGTCAACCAAGCAGTTTAAAAGAAAATGGAACAGTAGACATTCTAATCACACACTGCTGACGATATTGAAGGGGGTGACAGTTTGCCAAAAAAGCTAATCAGTCCACCAAATCGAACGCAATCTTTAACTTGAGCGTGGCTTGTTAGTGTGCGTGATAGTTCTCCAACAACCGAGGTAACGTGAGAATATGGTCAGTACAGCCTCTGTTTCGGTGAAAACCGGCTTGCTTCTCACTAATAAAGACTTCATGAGTGCCGATCAATCTATGAAAAACAATAGAGGCGAACAGCTTAGAGAAAACTGGGATAACACTGATCGCCCTACGATCACCGGATTACGAAAGTGAACACCCTTGAAAATTGGGATCATAGGGGATCAGCTGAAGTTGGTTGCGACGGCCTCCGAGTTCCGGTTTCACTAACAAAGTGTAAATCCTTAACAGTGAATCTCCCGAATTCAAAGAGGACGGGAATAAATCAAGCTGGTTCTACAGCCTTGATCGATTGCAGCAGTCCGACCACACATTCGACTTCTGTCGGCCCGTAGGCTAGAAATAACGAGCCTGTCTCGTAATCTTGCGGCGCTGGTTCGAATCGGTCTAGGGGTGGGCGTCCTTGCGGCATCTTCAGCCCACATGCGACTGGTAATAGTCGCACGGCAGCGAAGTGCCGTTATGGCGTACAGCTGACACGTTTTTTCTGTGCGAGAGCAGGTACAAAGGGTCGGCCCAGAAAGAAGGGCGATCATTGGTCGAAAACGAAACGGTAATTTCGGTCGATTGAACTGCGCTTCAGTGTTCATCCCAACGTTCCAAGCGTTTGGACAAGTTCCGAATCGGTTGTCCACTAGAGTTGCATACAGTTCCACTAACACCAAACCTCCGCTGCACGTTTCTTGTACTAGAGAGAATAGTTCCCGCTCGATAGCAAGAGCCGTGGCCATTTCCATCTTCCACGCACAAAAAGATTAGCAGGCAACTCGATCTAAGTTCAAGCCAATGCGCAATTTTGTGCTGAGGACGTTGTGAATCTAGTTGTATACGCCTCGGACCGGAATAGAACAATCTGTATCGAGAAATTCCGGGAATTGCGTAGAGACCCAATTTACAACCACGTAATTGGGGCTACTACACAAACACATATCCATGGCTAAACACGAGCAGTGATCTTCAACGGTGGTTGATGATCGCTTGCTCAGCTCGGATGACAGTGTACTTAGATGCGTAGTCAATAGCTGGCTCCGCCAGTTGGCTGATGTCAATCCGCCCAAAAGGTCGTCGTGGGAGTCCGACAAAACGCACCCGCATATCACCAACTACTAGTGTGTGGTCAGTGTCCATATATTTGCTCCAAATCTAACGACAGTTTTGGACGCAACTTCCCCGACGGTAACTAATCGCAACGTGGTCAAGTTGCGTCCATGGCTGGTCCAAGAATGTTAGGCACAATGCGACTCTCCGGCGTGTACTGTGTCGGAAGTCAGTGTCGCAAGAAACAGGCGAGCATCCTCACACAAATGAAGTAACCGCTCACCGTTATCATTACGGGAGCCTACACCGTGCTGACCGCCCAGATGCATTTCATCAGTGAACAATTTTCCAACTTGTGCGTTCAGATCCCCCGCCAACAATACAGTGTCCGTGCTTCTTCTGTGGCGAAGGAGCTCGTTCAGTTGGCGATAGAAGTCGTCTTTTACCGAACAATCGCTAGTTTATGGGGAAGTGGGCAGCGATGACGAAAAGACACAAAGGAGAGAACAAGGAGAATAAAAGTTGGAACAGGACGACAAAAATGAAAAAGCGCAAGAGGGGGAATAAGAAGGCGGGAAGGCTAGGGCAGCAGTATCCAGACCCCTATCGCACAGACTGTTCTAACCAAAGGGGTATTAATCTAACACCAGTTGTGACAAAAGTACTGGCCTCGATTCTTGTTCGTCGTCTCACTGTGCAACGGGAATCTCGGAGTAGGGAGGAGCAGGTAGGTTTCCGCTCAGGGCGTGGCTGTCTAGACCATATATTCACTTTTCAGCAGGTGCTAGAGCAGCGCCAAACATACCGACAATAGCTGTGTTCCTCGATTTCAAGAGTGGGGTTGATTTAATCGATCGATTGATTCTGTTCGAATTACTTGCGCGGAAAGGTGTTCCCACGAAATATGTGAACATTCTTCGTGTACTATACTCGAACACTACAGGTCGTGTCAGGGACTACGGTGACCTGTTGAATAGCTTTCGACCACAAGTGGCGTTCGTCAGAGTTGTCCGATTTCATCATTTTTGCTCAATTTTGTCCTAGATTCTATCATGGGGTGTTCCCCTGCGGAATCTCACAATGTAGGCGTTGAGGTGCTGCCTGGTGAAAGGTTAGTTGATCTTGATTATACGGACGACATCATCTTGCTTTTCGACAATGTTGCGCGGCACAATCAACGCTGAATAGCCTATCCAGAGTGGTCCCATTATTCGGTATGCACTTCGCACCTTCAAAGTGTTGCTGCAGGACCACCAGCCACTTGATGACCCCTTGACCCTTGCTAACGAGGAACTCGAGGTGGTTGATCATTTCACTTATCTTGGCAGCTGCATCAGCAACGATGGGCGCATAGAAACTGACGTGAGCTCACGCATTGCAAAGGCCAGAGCTGCCTCCTTGAACTTGCAGCATATATGGCGACAGAAGGGAATTTCCCTCCGTCTGAAAGGCCGTGTATACAAGGCCACAGTGAGGGCCATCCTGCTCTATGGGAGTGAGACTTGGCCCCTTCGGTCTGAAGATCTGAGGCGCCTTCAAGTCTTTGATCATCGTTGTCTGCGAAGCATTGCTGGAGTCGGATGGCACCAGCGTGTTCGCAACGATGATGTGCGTAGGCGAGTACTAGGTACTAATAATCATGCTACCTCCTTAGAACAACAGATAGCACTGAATAAGTTGCGTTGGCTCGGGCACGTGCTACGTATGCCTGGTCACCGCTTACCTAGGAGGGCCTTGTTTAGTCTGCCAGGTGTAGGGTGGCGCAAGGCTCGAGGTGGACAGAAGTTGACTTGGCAGCGGGAAATGAAGTCACTGACGACCAAACTGGGTGCCGTTGGTCCGTCTCGCCTTCCGGGCTGGAGTCCACGTGACTCGCCTTGTGCTTGGCTCGAGACTTTACAGGACATGGCTCGCAATCGACACCAGTGACACGTCTGCTGTCGTCTCCTAGTCGGATTGCCTGTTTAAGGTGTGTTTCATGATGAGCAACGAGACTGGACCTTAACGTGGTGCGACGGTTTGCGTACCTCATTGACACATTGAGCTATACTGGGTGATGCCTCCGAGCATCTTGAGAGCTACTCCTACCAGGTTGGTCAATGGTGAGAGGTCAGACAAACTCAGTCTCCTGATCCTCCAGGTTGGGGGTTTGAAATCGCGTGGCGTCCATTTCTGTAAAACTAAATCACTGCCACCACGCTGCCTTGCGAACAGGCTTTTGAGCCAAAGGCTTTGGATGAGGACCCTAATCGTCCTCCTGTCTAGGTCTGGGCGCCCTAGCAGTATCTCAGCCCACATACAACCATGACATTTTCTTCAAACACTAACTTCATCCTGCATCGGCAGTCGCGCAGATTATCAAGGATCGCCTTATCTGCTGCATACAGCAGGGCGGATAAGCGAAAGCATGCTACTGCTGGCGCCTCCCTTCTTTCTTTTCCACCTTTTTCTCTTACTCCCATCCCGGCCCCCATTACCAACCTTCCTTCTATAATTCCCAGCTTAATTGACAGCAACCGAAGTGCTACTGGAGTAGTACCATCTGCAGCCACCATCCCACAGCACCTACCGGACGCCTATCAGCAAAAGTCCCTTATAAGGCCACGCTGACCCGTTTCCATGGCGACATTCAACATCCGCACTCTAAGACAAACAGGTCAGCAGGCTGCACTCGCACGCACCTTGGACACACTGGGTGTTGATGTGTGTTGTGTGCCCGAAACTAGGATTAATGACCCTAACGGGGTTATTGAATTGACTGCACCCGGCTTATCCTCTCGTTATTGGTTGCACGCATTCGAAGACGCCGATGCGGCACTCACGGGTCAAGCTGGTGTAGGTATCATTCTCAGCTCCAAGGCTGAGTCATCGTTGGTTGATTGGATTCCAGTGAACAGCCGTTTATGTGCAGCCCGTTTGACGACATCAGCTAAGGTGAATTCGCGAAGTAAAACAAAACGCTGTTTGTTTGTGACTTCCGTTTATGCTCCCACCGACTGCAGTTCTAATGCAGTCAAGGACACTTTCTATCACGAACTGAACGCCCTACTACGCAGTGCTACTAGTTCAGATATTATAGTACTTACAGGGGATATGAACGCACAAGTAGGGCGTCTGAGCTCTTCAGAAGCTCAGCTGGGTGGTAAGTATGGACTTAACTCCGAACGGACTGACAACGGCGAGTGTCTGCTGCAACTGTGTGCGGAGCACCAGTTGTTTCTTACTAGCACTGCTTTTAGACATAGTGGGCGCTGAAGTGCCACTTGGCGTCCACCTGTAGCTGGCCAGCGATGGACCCAAATTGACCACATAGCCATAAGTTACAGGTGGCGCGGTTCCATTCTGGATTGCCGCTTGTACTGGAGTACCTGTGTCGACTCTGATCATGCCTTGGTGCGCTGTCGTTTCTCCATGAACTTTACCGGAAGGCGCACAAAGCGTCTCCCCCGATTGGCAACGGAGAAATTGTCTCAGTCCTCGGTAAGGCAAGCCTATCAAGAAGCACTGCATAACGAACTCTCGCTGTCTTGTCCTAATGACACCGAGCTTCAGTGGAATAGGATCTCGGCCGCTATGCACGACGCAGGAGCATCTGTTTGTGGCACTATCAATCGTCACCGCACCAGTCACTGGATATCCGAGAGGTCCGTGAACCTGTTGGAATCTAGAAGACACCTCCCGGCTGGTTCTGTACACAGTGTGACCAGACAGGCTATTAGGCGTGAACTAAAGCGGAGCCTACGTGCTGACAAGAAAGCCTGGTGGACCAGTCGGGCACAAGAAATGGAGGAGGCAGGAGCAGTAGGCAATTACCGGAAGCTCTTCCAGCTAATCCGCACCACTGGTCCCAGAAAACCAGGCGTCAGTGAGACAATCAGAGACAGCGCGGGTGCGCTGATACACAATAAGGAGCGCCGTATGGCTCGTTGGGCTGAACACTTTGAAGATCAGTTCAGCTGGAATCCTGCTCCCGGACCTCTTCCTACTCAGGTGATGCACGACGAGCCATGGACGGTTAGTTTAGAGCCTCCGTCGGAGGCCAAGGTCCGAAACGCGATCACAGCCCTCAATCGTTTTCGTGCTGCTGGCCCGGATTCCCTCCCACCTGCACTATTTAAGGATGGAGGTTAGGACCTCTGCAGGGCACTGACCTCCCTGTTCGAACGTATCTGGAACGAAGAGAGTGTGCCGGCTAATTGGAGCGAATCGATCATAGTGGCAATATACTAAAAGGGCAGTCGCACAGACTGTGCTAACCACAGGGGTATTAGCCTAACGCCAGTTGGGACAAAATTACTGGCCTCGATTATCGTTCGTCACCTCACTGCAAAACTGGAATCTCGGATAAGGGAAGAGCAGGCCAGTTTTCGCCCAGGACGTGGCTGTATAGACCATATATTCACTTTTCAGCAGGTGCTAGAGCAGCTCCACACATACCACAGACCGACAATAGCTGTGTTCCTCGATTTCAAGAGTGCGTTCGATTCAGTCGATCGATCGATTCTGTTCGAATTACTTGCGCGGAAAGGTGTTCCCACGAAATATGTGAACATTCTTCGTGTACTACACTCGAACACTACAGGTCCTGTCAGGGACTACGGTGACCTGTTGAATAGCTTTCGACCACAAGTGGCGTTCGTCAGAGTTGTCCGATTTCATCATTTTTGCGCAATTTTGTCCTAGATTCTATCATGGGGTGTTCCCCTGCGGAATCTCACAATGTAGGCGTTGAGGTGCTGCCTGGTGAAAGGTTAGTTGATCTTGATTATACGGACGACATCATCTTGCTTTTCGACAATGTTGCAGCGGCACAATCAACGCTGAATAGCCTATCCAGAGTGGTCCCATTATTCGGTATGCACTTCGCACCTTCAAAGTGTTGCTGCACGACCACCAGCCACTTGATGACCCCTTGACCCTTGCTAACGAGGAACTCGAGGTGGTTGATCATTTCACTTATCTTGGCAGCTGCATCAGCAACGATGGGCGCATGGAAACTGACGTGAGCTCACGCATTGCAAAGGCCAGAGCTGCCTCCTTGAACTTGCAGCATATATGGCGACAGAAGGGAATTTCCCTCCGTCTGAAAGACCGAGTATACAAAGCCACAGCGAGGACCGTCCTGCTCTATGGGAGTGAGACTTGGCCCCTTCAGTCTGAAGATCTGAGTCGCTTTCAAGTCTTTGATCATCGCTGTGTGCGAAGCATTACTGGAGTCGGATGGCACCAGCGTGTCCGCAACGGATGTGCGGAGGCGAGAACTAGGTAGTGGTAATCATGCTATCTCAATAAAACAACAGATAGCACTGAACAAATTGTGTTGGCTCGGGCACGTGCTACGTATGCCTGGTCACCGCTTACCTAGCAGGGTCTTGTTTAGTCTGCCACGTGTACGGTGGCGCAAGGCTCGAGATGGACAGAAGTTGACTTGGAAGCGGGAGATGAAATCAATGACGCCCAAACTGGGTGCCGTAGGTCCGTCTCCCCGTCAGGACTGGAGTCCACGTGATTCGCCTTATGCTTGGCTCGAGACTTTACAGGACATGGCTCGCAATCGACACCAGTGACACGTCTGCTGCCGTCTCCTAGTCGGATTGCCTGTTTAACGTGTGTTTGGTGCTGAGTTATCTGCGGAGTAATGGCTGATTATGACGCGTGGCAGTGAAAGCCGCAAGGAAGCTGTCTCGCCGATGCCGCCTTATCTTTGCACGATAGCCAGCTGTTTGTGACGGAATGTTGTCTACACAAGGTGTAGGCGCCTTGACCCTGAATGTTTGCTTAGGACATTAAGGTTTTCAGGTAAGTCCCCCTTCTCTCCCTCTTCTTATCCTTTATTTCATAGATCCTCATGGTTGTATGGCAGCGAAGCATCAGTTCAAATGGCTGATGTACTGCTGTTGATGATGATGATCCATCCTACTCGATGTAACAGACAGAGCGCCATTGATAATCCTCCGCGATGACCAGAGCACCAATAAACTATTTGAGGATAGGGTCATGGTATTGCGTACACCGGATAATGCCAGGGTGTCCAGACCTAAACAGGAGAATGATTAAGATACATAACAGAAACCATTGGTTCAAAAACCTGACCGCTAGGCGGCGGAAATTTTGCAGTGGGCTACGGGAAGTCCGGTTTATAGAGTGAAGAACCACACTCATTCCGACTACAAAATTAGAGTTTGTTTGGCCTCTAACCTCTGAAGGTGCAAAAAGTCCCATCAACTATACCTCGATGAACCGTTGAGGCACACAAATCACCGCACTGCGATAAGGCCCAGTCTCATTGCGATGGAATAACAGGTCAAGATTGAGGAAACTGAAAAACATTGACCGACCATTGTACCCAAACAAAAAGTAGTCAAAAACGAAATGGTTGATACTCAACACCATGTGGCTTTAATACAATCTCTGGGTAGTAACTCGTTCCAACCCATGAAGTGCATATGTATAGTGACAGAACTGCGATTGAAGTGTAGATGCGAGGGTGGTGGTCAAGAGACGAGAACACCGGAGGAGGTGGCATCTTTCTTCTCTACTTCACCGGTATCCCGTTCACCGGCTATACGGATCTTGTGCTCCATTTTGTACCGCTGCAATTCTCGGCCCTTCTCTTCAAACTGTTTAGTCAATGTCTCAATGCACTCGGACATCTGAAAAGTAAACGGAGAAGCGAGAACATCTCAAGTACGTATATGAGAAAGTCAGTGGAGCAAATCTGCTTGCGTATGAACCATAATCAGTTCGTTATATTAATGGAACCTACAACGAGCGTGCGTGTGTGTGAGGCTGCATCTTTAATTCCCCTCGTAGACATGCGTACGGAATCGAACACGCAACTAGGCGGTGTCCAAACCATCACCGTGCGGAAACATCCGATCATACCATAGCTGAAAATGTTGTACAGCTGAGTTAGCATGGACGAGGTTGCTCAAGTGGTTCACTGAACTACTCCTTGCTGATGTTAGCTGTCCCAGTTCCGTTAAGATCGATCGAATAACTACCACCGAAGTGTGGTGGATCCAGTTGCAACGAACGCCAAGATAATGGTAAACAGCACATCGGAGGAAGTGATGAGACACAGACTACCAAAAATGTGGGCAAAATAACTCGTGTTGGAATATTAACAGCTAGATGCAAAGGACAGGATACAGGAGCGCCAATGCAACATGTCCGGTGGAGGCTCCAACCACGGATGTGAACCATCCAGAGGCTCTCATCTCCACGAAGGCGGCACGCGCCAGCCTGACCAAGTCCTTCAGTCGATTTATGTTTGCCTTTATGCCACGACATGAAGTGGCCACGTAGAAATTTCGCCCAAATTGGCGTAACCACGGTATACAGTCCAATCTGCTACGGCGAATAGCTAGAAACACCCCCAACGTTTTCTCCCATGAGTAATGTCCCTATGCATGGACATATCTGTGGCGATCACCTGTCTTTGGCGACCACTTTTTGTGGGTCACGTGAGTGGTCGCCTTAGACAGGTTTGACAGTATAATGCACGCCAAGGAAGGCGGTCGACGGACATACAGAGGACAGGACCTAGTCAACGTAGAAGGTTAGACCTAAGCAAACATTCGAGCTAAGAACAAGAATGTATATTGTCAAAAGCAACGAGTGGACCCCGGCATTGCTCACCCGGTGTTCCCAGCACATGTGGGTAATACTCCGCAAGCGCCGATGATCAAACACCACCAACCGTCTATGTTCTCACTGTGAACTGGCCAGGTTTCTGATACATACAGTAACACGGCCTCATCGCAGCGCTATACACACTACCTTCAATGACAAGCTGAGATCACGCCGTCTTCAAAGATGGTTGGGGCTCCGAAAAGCCAGACGTTTTCTTGATACGAAAAGTAATCACCATAGTCATTTGTCCACTGCGGGTGATACAAGTACCAAGTGAAGTGAAGCGATTCGCCACTCCAGTGGTTGTTCGATGATAACCAGAACCGGTGGTGTGTCGGTCAAGTTCTGCAACAACAATTTGAAGGTACAAAACACATGCCGAAGCATGGAGCGTTACTCACCAGTTTAATCAGCAGTGCTTACATAGCCAGTGTCAAATTTGGGGAGAGCTCTATATCGCCCACATACTCACGGTTTGTCTGCCGATCACCTGGTAGAGCTTTTATTCAGGAAGAGTTTGGCCAAACGGAAAGAAAGAAAGGCATCGGCAGTACGCCGGTACGCAGTACCAACGCTTCGCTGGCGCGCAAGCACCAACAGTCGCACAGGAGCTGAGGATACTGCGAGGGTTGCCCAGTCCCTACGTAGGCTCGAACCTGCACCCTGAGATTACAAGTCGAGCTTGTGATCCTTAAGGCTAGGGTACAGCCAAACGGAGCGACATATGAACATTTTGTTCAAAGAATTGAAGAGGAAGGAGGATATGTGACGAGCCGCACTTTCCACGGCGACTCAGGGGACAATTTCCCGTAGATCCTTATGCGGCCTCGGGAGTCACGGTAGAGAGTTTGGAATAAAAAGGAATTTGCTTGGCACGCCTTTCGTGTATAGGCAGTGCTACAAGCTGGCCTGGTCAGTAGAGTAGAAGGGGGCTTTCCAACCAAGGAAAGCCAACCTCATGGTCTCCTCTGTAAGTAGATCTTTGCCCTAACACTTGTTGACAAAGGGTAAGGAGGTGAGCAATACAACCACGATCAGGTTGAACGTCTGCTAAGGCTGGAGTGCCGAACAACCTCCAGGTGTTGCCCGCTAGGTGATTCGGATTTCTCCAATTCCATCAAATGGTTCGGCGGCAGTGTTCCAGGACTTGACAGGTTTTTGCCTATAAAAATCCACGAATGTCCGTTTAAGAACAAAATAAGGTCATTGCTCCTTGCTTCAATATAATGGGGCATTAAATTCCAGCAAATTGATGTTGAAATTGTGGGGAACATAAAGCCTAGGAGTGCAACCCAACAAACGAAAGGCGTATGAACCGAGTAATCAGTCACCGACTCCCAAAGGGCGCGGTTCCCTGAATTCGCCCCACTGCCTTACGGGCAAGCCACCCAGCCAAAGGTTCGGAGTGGTGCCCCCAAGACAACACCCAACTCGGCTTGGGCAAGCGGGTAATATTGTGACTTCTGACGAAACCACAGACTTCTCAGTGTTCTGTTCCGTTTTCCTACTACGACAACCGTATTATATTTTATGTTTTTGATGGCTCCTTCGTGTCTAGTCGTAGACTATTGGATATATATATATATATATATATATATATATATATATATATACCTACAGAAATTATTAGCCTCTCCCAAGGACCGGTACATCTTCGGAGGATGATAGTTGTGAGAAGTTTGGAAAAACAAATGAAATAAAGATGATGTCTCCGTGACTTTTGTAGACATTCCCTTTCAAATATGGACACGTTTCGCAGTGATGTGGAACGTGAGAATGCAGAGGAAAATCGGATCACAATCGGCGTTCAGGTGGTACTCAGGTGGTTAGAAAATCGATGGGAGCGCTTTCCTTACATAGCGTCCCTACCATCAGAGGGGTGGTTCCCTTCTTTCGAGATTGCACGAACAGAGCAGTAAGACTGGTAAAAGGACATCACCAACTGCCTTGATGATAAGAGCAACCAGTCGGACGAAACTGACGGATTCGGTCAGTGGATGCAGTACGCGTGGTTATGTCTATACGACTCCCTGCTTGGTCAGCGTTCGGGTGCGAATTGCTAATCGTTTGTTCAACCGAGTCAAAGCATGGATCTTATCGGTTCATAAACATTACTTTTAATGTAGAGGCCTCATGCTGGGGTTGAAAATTCTTCACCGAAGTTGGGCGACATCGAACTACACTTAAACTGCACCTTCCTAAGCTAGAGAAATAGTATTCCACTTTATTTGGTTTGCTCAGTTCCGTAAACATGCTGCATACTCCGTGTCAATTTTGAGTGTTTATTTTCCTTCCGTCCTTATGTTGGTTGTTTGTTAATCCCAGTATGGCTGCGCTTGATGTGAATGTTGACAAGGTGCCTACCTGTCTAACACCCTCCAGCCCGATTACTGGTTCCAGAACACTGTGAGTCGTTGCTGGGGGGGGGGGACGAGGTACACGGTCCTCGTGGCCGTGCTAGGCTCAAGGAGTGTTTCCATCCAGTGTGAAGCGGACAACGGCCAAGGCACCGACTTGTGTACGTCTGGTACGCATGATCTCTTACATAGATAGGCAGGAATACTGCTGTTGTGCATGTTGAAGGAGTGTGGGCCGGCTCCGTTGATGAAACGTTGCTCCCATCCACATACCTCCTGGTCTTATTCCTTCGGGTTTACACTGGGCATGCGGTGTGTGGATGGAGGTGTGGGTGGTGCGGCGCCATCCACCAATGGTCGCTCTGCAGGTGCAGGCGTCCTGTGGCTGGGCCCGTGGAGGTCATCGTAAGAGGTAAATCCGGAACCGGATTCGGGAAAAACGGACAACAATGTAAGAATTAAAGGAATAAATGCATTAGCTTCACTGACTTAGTGACTGTACCACGCCGGGTAAGGTGTCTGACTACGGTTGTAATTAATCCTGGGGACAGGCACACATCTGCGGTAGAGGTTGCATTGATCACAGGTGTTTAGAACGTATCACATATACACAGCGTTCAGGGCAGTGGACTTCCTCGTCTCGAATGCCTCCGATTCGGTTGATCGCACCTATTTGTGGTGTTATCTCATTGAGAACTGGACCAGTTAATTTTCTCCCATCACAAAATCTCTGTACCAGGGATCCCGTTTCCATGTACAGTTATGCGGGGAGCTATTAATTGAGTGCACTAACACAAATCGAGTGTGCTACACCGTTGCTGTATCCTCTATTTTCGTTTCGGCTTTGTGTGATCACCAACGGCGAATGAGTTTGAACCACCACCGGTACCGGTTGTTGTGGTCCATGCCAGGTGACCGACGGGCACGCGGTAAGTATACAGACAATATATCGCTCGTCGTATCAGACCCGTTAGATTGCAAAGTGCTGTTGATTAGAGTAAAGCACAGTGCTGTTGCCCCGGTACACGTACCGCAACCTAAGAGTGAAGTGCGTTGCTGCAGTATTGAACCAACCTGCCGCATGTTCACACTCTATTATTGAACAAGAACTGGGAGTACATAAATGGTTTACCTGTAAGGTGAAATTCTGACCGTAAAAGCCCTGAGGTAAATGCATACGTCTAAAAGGTTCCGTGGCATTACGAAGCCACAACCGTTGACGTCGAGATTTCAAGGATGGCAGGGAGAGGAGACATTATCACAAATGGTCTAAACTAATGCCCAAATATGAAACCACAGAATCGGAATGATACGACCTCAAGAACTCACAGAATATGACAAAGATGGTGCCTCGTATCATTGGGGATCAGAATTCAAACGGTAAAAAGAACTAAAATCCTGCTACTCGCAAGTAATATAAAAATAAATAGCCTCTCCTAGTTTCCAATGCTATAGATATAGCGTCTAGCGGGATAACATCATCACCTCCCAGGCTAGCCACTGTCAGTGACAGTGGAAGATAGGTGGTGCTATATTACAGTTAGCTTGCAAATTATGTATCCCAGTCAACGTCAACCATGGCTCAGTAGCTTAAGTTGCTAGCTAGTTGGCATCTGCCTCTAGCGGTCATGGGTTCGATCCACAGTAGAGGGCCGAGGGAATGCGCACCATGAACGAGCCCCAATAGGGCGAAACGCGTCTGGTGCTTCTCCGGACTAGGCTGCGCTATGTAGCCTGTAAACTACTGGGATGAAGCCTTAAGAAAATTACAAGTAAAATGCTGCTAATCGCGAGTAATGTAAAAAAGTAGTGTCAGTCATCGTAAACAATAGAAAAGCGACAATGTTAGGTTACAAATTTCGTAGAAAAATCATTCTGGGCCGAGAATGAAGAGAATAAAACGTCAACAGCAGAATACGCTCACGAGAATCCGCTCAAAAGTAAACTGAAAATCAGCAGTGGAATGCATTGAATAAATATTATGACGCTTGAGCGGTTCCAAATTTGGGTACATTTACTGATCCACTCTCATGTTTGAACATCTGTTTCTACTGGTTCCCCACTCCTTCTGCCTTACGAATCATATTCGCTCTTCTTCGCAGTAAAAAGCCACGGATATCCCCCTACTTTTAAAATCTTACTTCCTTACAGTATAGTTTAGTCCATATTGTTCACCTCGTTAGAAACCCTATTTTAACCTGCAATTCGGTGTCTCCAAAGAAATATGTGGTGCAATTTGTGAGGCCGAAAGGTATGAGGTGTGATATGCAAGGAAATACAAAAACTCTAAAAGCTTTAATAATGAATACGACATATATCTGCGATCACAAAAGCAAAACATTTCTGCTTTCCTCTACTTACTGGCAGATTCCGAAGGGTCAATATGGATTAACCCTTTAATTACCCCCGGTTCCTATTAGGGGATCATGTAATGCAAACCGTCTGTCAACACCATCAGCTGTCTCTCTTAAAGTAAACATGTGGTCGATGCAACGATGACCAGGGCGGAAGTCAGTCTGGCTTTCAGTGATTTGGCTCTCATGCGGACCGGGATGTCGTCGAAGAATAGGAGTAGGACTTGGCCCATTCGATCTGATGTTCTGAGGCGCCTTCAAGTCTTTGATCATCGTTGTCTTCGGAGCATTGCTGGTGTCGGATGGCACCAGCGTGTCCGAAAGGAAGATGTGCGTAAGCAAGCACAAGGCAGTGATAAGCAAGCTAGTTCCTTAGAATAACAGATAGCAGCGAATAGGCTGCGTTGGCTTAGGCACTTATCACGTACGCCTGGTCACCGCTTACCTAGGCCCTAGTTTAGTCCGCCAGATACAGGGTGGCGGAAGGCTCGACATGGACAGAAGTTGACTTGACAGCGAGAAATAAAGTCACTGACGACCAAACTGTGTGCTATCGATCCGTCTCCCTTCTAGGCTGGAGTCCACATGACTCGCTTTTGCTTGACTCGAGACTTTACAAGACATAGCTTGCAGCCGACACCAGTGGCGTCTGCTGCCGTCTCCTAGTTGGACTGCCTGTTGCTGAGTTATCTGCGGGGTAACGGCTGATTATGATGCGGGGCAGTGGAAACCGTAAGAAAGCTGTCTCGCTGATGCCGCCTTGCCTTTGCACGATAGCCAGCTATATGTTGTTAACACAAGGTGTAGGCGCCTTGACCGTGAATGTGTGGTTAGGATATTAAGGTTCAGGTATGTCGCCCATTCTCTCTCTTATTATTTCATAGATCATCATGGTTGTCTGGCAGCGAGGCATCAGTTCAAGTGGCTGATGTACTGCTGTTGTTCACTGATTGGTTGATCAAGATGATATCCGTCAAATGTTTGGAGGCAATGGTAATAAGACTAATGTCTCGATGATTTTCACACAAAGCCCGTTGATCTTAGTTTGGATATAGCACGAAAGTTGACAGTCTGAAGGTACCTCTTCAGCGTTCATAGCTCAATGGCGTGGTATCCAATGAGTTGGATGCAAAATATAGCACTTGATTCAAACTACTTAGTTTTACTATTAAGCAGATGTTAAAAAGTTTTGCAGTTAGTGGCGCAAATCAAGGTTACTACAAGTTAGGTATGTGTGAAAGTCT
This sequence comes from Dicrocoelium dendriticum, assembly GCA_944474145.2. NCBI lineage: Eukaryota > Metazoa > Platyhelminthes > Trematoda > Plagiorchiida > Dicrocoeliidae > Dicrocoelium > Dicrocoelium dendriticum. The sequence goes on along the minus strand of OX104068.1, from coordinate 4,630,762 downwards.
TGTAATAGTTCAAACTTCATATAAATCTGTTAATGCAACTTCGCATCCAAGTAAAGCTTTGCTCTAAGACCTTAGTGACTGATTACACTGCTATATTTCTATACTTCCTGATAATTTGGAACCATATTCTCGACACGCTTAACCCTCTGCCGGTTTCGGGATACTGAGTTTATTGAATCGAATAGGACATCGACATTTCTGATGAAGTCAGCCACTGTTGGAAGTAAGTGTTGTACTGAGTTTGAGAAATCGAAAAAGGATGCGTTGTTGCAAGACAGACTCAAACTATTGAGAAGCAAAATCAATTACACCTATCTAACCATTACGCGACACATAGGATATGCTTTTAGAGGTAAACTTTGCATTTCATACTCCGAAAATTGTCGTAAAGCATTTGCTCACTACGATATTAACGCACAAAAATTGTAAATAACGTGGTCAACACCCTCTGCAGCTGGTGGTATCTCATGTTGTAGAAAAGTAAATAATGCCCATTTCAATATCACAAAGTGGATGACGAAGAAGAAACTGTCTCACAAGGCCTAAGTTATGGTGTCAGTGCTATAGCTGAACTATGTACCGAAATTTTGCTGTCAAGTAACCCCAAACTGAGAGACCCCCTGGAGTGCCTAATAATTTCATGCGACAGGGACAAGACAAATCCGAAGCGCACATATTGACAACCGGACGCTTGGACCAATGTACAACAGATGTCTGAAATACAACCCAACAGGACGTACTTTTTGTATGTTCAATTCAAGAGCGGGGAGAATGTCCTTCACTTGCCGTTCGATCAACACATTGTCAATCATCCGCATGCATTTTCGATTGGGATCAACATCACGTAGGACCTTGACCACCATACTAGAAATGAAAAGTGAAGATCCAGAGGGGACAACAAATACACTAAACAAGAGATGAGCAGAGGAGCAAAGAGAAACGCGGATTCATCCCAGATAGTATGTCAGTGATAGTCACCCAACGACATCCTTGCATGAAGGCATTAGTAGTACGCCGATACGTAGCACCAACCCTTTGCTGCCGCGTAACCACCATCAGTCGCACGTGGGCCAAATATACTGCGAAGGTCATCTGGTCCCCTATGCAGGCTCGAATCCGCGCCCTCGGATTACAAGCCAGGCATTGTGATTCCTAATGGTATAGGCCGGCACGCTTCAGCATGCTAGACCCGGTGAGAGGGTTGGCCTCTGATGATCGTGAATATGAGCGACAGAAAATGTAATAGACATACGGCTTACACATGCAACTGATAACTAAAGGATAACCGGTAGTTGACAATTTTATAAGAAAACAATAGGAGGCCCGGTTAATCACCACAAAATCGGCTGGCTACTTGGATCTATCAGGATTATACCAATTTCTGGACCGAGTAACGGTGAATTACTTCCTACCGAAATTCATGTCAGAGCCGCACTTTTATTTTACTTGACCTCTTTGACAAACGCCCGGAGGAGCAGTGGACTCTCTGAAAACCCTATGTACCACGTCCAAATTTCGACATGCATTTGGGCCTTCAAAATGCAACCACCTTTGTCAGGGTCATTAGCGGCTGTTTGCTTTCCGTGTCTGGACGAATGGGGAGTGATGATAGGCGATCAACCAAGAGCGGAAAGTTGGATTTGCAACGTACATTTTGCTGATAGAATAATCTCATTTGTCGCAAACCCATCATTGCTTCATAGCCCGTTGATAACTCTTTCACCAAAAGTGGATTTGTATGGGACTTTATTGCCGTGTATAGAGAATTACCGAGAGACCATCTCTTTTCGGGAGTAAACAAGTTAATGTCACCTAACCTGAGCAGTGGTCCGTGGGTAACGATGGTCAAAGGTGTCTAATTCCTTCAGATCGAATGAATCAGTAATAACTGCTGAGCAAGTGACCAGTTCCAGAATGGTTCGTGTACATGGTTTTTAGGGTTAAGCTGAAGGGTACACAATTCAGATCCCAAACCAGCACCACAGTATGTGTGCTTCTTCGTTCAGCGAGTTAGCGCTACGGTTTGTGGGGGACATATGCAAATTTTGTCCTCGCGCGACTTCGAAGCTTTAGACAAGCCAACCAATCTGACGGCGCACATCTGGTTGTTAACTAGGACCCAGTCCACCAAGAAAGCTTCAGCCCGAGGACAGAGCAATGTCTACACCGGTTTGACCAATATTTGAAGCCGAGTTACCTCTAGACAAACGCAATGAGAAAGTGCCATCAGTGTCACAGGAAGGCGGTCGTAGGTTGAGCACAGAGTGCGTCTTGCAGGCGGGTTTCTCGTAAGCAACCGATATTGATCGATAGGGTTTCGTGTTCGTGCAAATGCTGCTTATTGACCGAGCTGTAACAGAGTGCGCACATTGAAGCATGCTAATGGTAGAGATCGATGGTTCCAAATAGAGGCGTTTCGCTGCCGCGGGACCACCACCAGTCGCGCGTGGGCTGAGTATACCGCGAGGACGCCCGCCCCTACGAGGATTCGAACCGGTGACCTTAGGATTGCAAGCCAGGCATGCAGACCACTCAGTCACCGGCCGGCGGATGTGCTGTTTCCCGCCTTGTTGGATACGGATATGTCGACAGAGTATGGGTGATGCCCTGCGACTGCGTGAATTAACACTAGTATACAAGCGCCTATAAACCGAGATGAGGGAAAGGGCTAAGAATTAGGAGTTAATGGGGATAGAGGTGAAAATGGAACCGAAAAATAAAGAAAATAGTAAGGAGAATAAGAAAATGGAAAGGCTTGAGCATCAGTATTTTACCCTTGTCTACCCGCTCGATTCAGCAGATAGGGCGCCGTTGATTATTCTTTGCGAAGGCCAGAGCATCAACGAATTGTCCGAGGAAAAGTTCATTTCATTGCGTGGGCAGGATGCTGTTAATTGTCGAGGCCTAGACTGAAGAACGATCGGGATTCTCAAGCAAAGCCTTTGATTTAAAAAATTAACCGCAAGACAGTGCGAGACTGGCACGGGGCTACAGAGAACCGTTTCAAGATCCAAGGAGAAACGCTCATTCCAAGCCTCAACCTGGAGGACCAGGAGACTGAGTTTGTCTAGAATCTAACTATTGCCCGACCTCGTATGAGTGGCTGAAGGTGCAATAAGCACAATGTAGCCCAACTCAATGGATTGTTAAGACACGCAAAGCATTGCACCATGATAAGGCCAAGCCTCAATGTGATGGCTATCCTACGATAGTCGGTGACCGAAAGAATGAAGCGTCTGCCTTGTAATCCGGAGGTCACCGGTTCGAGCCTGCGTAGGGGACCAGGTGACTCTCGCAGCATTCTTAGCTTACGTGCGAATGGTGATGGCTGCGTGCCAGCAAAGCGTCTGTACGGCGTACCGGCGTACTGCTGATGTCTCCTCTTCTTTTTGCCATACGGTACAAACATTAAATGCAAAGCAGAGAAACCGGACAGGGGATTTTGGTGACAGAAAAATATTAGACGCTACAATGACAGAAGCGCAAGTGAGTTCTTTGCTGCCATTTACTTTTGGGACTGAAGGAAAGTTAATAATGGAGATAAAAAGGACTGGTAAAGATGCAAGTGGAAAAAGGCGTCAGAAGTAACATAGTCGCGTTTTTTAGTTCCGTCGTAAACATAAGATGAGACGACACCATCGCTACGTGACAACCAGTGTTTGAAAAGACTGTCTGTACCGCAGTCGGAAGGTGGCCGAAAGGATTGCACGCCTGGCTCGTAACCCCTAGGTCACCGGTTCGAATCCGCGTAGGGGCAGGCGTCCTCATGGTATACTCAGTCCACGCGCGACCGGTGGTGGTCGCGTGGCAGCGAAGCGTCGGTACAGTGTGCCGGCGTACTGCTGGTGACCTTTTAATAATGCTGTCAATTACAAAATGAACATTTCATATACAGCTAAGGCCCCGTTGAGATGCGTGTACAATTTTGGTAGAATAAAGTGAAGTAACTTCGCTATCTTAGTGACTACCACTGACTAGACCGATTTCTCCCTGTCTTCTAACTCGAAATGTTTTTCCGGCGTTTTACGAGAACATGAATAAATGCACCGAAACACAGTCGCCTGCTCTGACTTACACTCAAAATAAAATGCAGCTCCAAGAAAAACAGTATACACCTATTCTCAACGTATATTTTTGTACCAAGCTTGATGATGAACAAATCGAAAACAAATGTTCGCTATAAGCGCACCGCTTGCGTTTCTTCTTCCAATATACAAGCCAATTTACTCGGCCCCCACTTTTCTTGATCATCACGCTGCAATCAGGTACGGTAGACCTTATCTGTTTGTAGATGACATAAAAATTTGTATGCCGCAGTCTAAACATCTGCCTATTATATCTTATATCCAAAGTGACCTGGTTTCACTAGAAGAATGGTGCATCGGATCTCGAATGAAATTTTTTGACATCTAACTACAACATCAAGTGCTATGAACGCATGGTTCCACCGGCATGCTTGTGCTAGCATGAACTTCAAATCCTGTTAGCTAACGCGATATGTGAGTTTCCTCTCCGTTACTCAGGTTCGTTGAATTTCAAAGTAGTTGAGTATACGGTAGATAAAACACGACAGACTATTGGAATGATAAGCCGTTTGCTTATAAGAAAGTTAAGCTCCTGTCATTTAAACTATACGCCAAACAATTATTAGAATACTGTACCACCACTTTTGGTAGCAGGCTCAGGTGATTCGACAAGCGGCAGTGTCGCAGCAAGCCTGTCGAAATGCTCCTCAAAATGTTCCGTCCAACGGACTAGTTGACGACGGTGAGAATGGACCAACGGCCCATCCTTCTCAGGTATTGTCTCGCCAACTGGAACAACATAGCCGAAATCCATCTCACGGGCTTTTGAAACCCACCAACGTTCCCAGTCAACTCGAATACTCCTTGTCAGACTTCATTTCAGGGAGTTACGCATACGCTGTAACTCAGTGCCGATCGGAACCCGGTTACAGGCTTCGATCAAGCTGATGGATGCGTCAGGCATCCCAAGGCATTTACGACGTCACAAGTTGGGTGCAGAGCAGGCATCAAACACATTCTTCATGGCACACTTGAGACGATCCCAGTCCGTGTTCGGCTCACCAACTTCATTCATCACTGACAATTGGCAGGAAAGTTCGTTATGATATTGTTGAACTCATCACCATCATTATTATACACGCTAGCTAGAGGTAGGAAACACTACAGCTACTGTGCCGCAACCCATAAAAGAAATAAAAGAAAAGAAAGAAGAAAAGGAGAAAAAAGCATGTAACAGATACATGGCAACCGAACTACCGGTAAGGGATGGGTATCATTCCAGAAAGCTACCAGCCGGTTACTATGCAGAAAAACATTTTGTAATACAAAATTATATTATGTTAATAAATGAGATCGTAATTGGAGTAGGAGGCTAATATGGATGCGGACGGACAAAGCAAATCACAAGACAAATGTCATTGAGGTATGTGTATCCAGTAAAACGTGTTCATCGTCTTTCTGACCCCAACGAGGGAGCCGAGATGCTCCAACCGAAGCTAGTTTCGAACAGAGGGTCTTCATTCCTTCCGAGCAAGTCATCGCTTGATCACAGTTCCTCTTCTTCTATTCACAGCTCCTGTGCGCAAACAACGCGTCGCAGGAGCCGGTGGGCTGGCATGCGAAACATGTGGCCCTGCCATCGGAGTCTAATGCGTGAAATAAGGATGCGGAGCGGTTCATTTTCTCTTCCTGTGCAATAAACAAGGCGTCGAGCACGCTCGTTGCTCACGCGGTGTTCCCACCAGATGAGAGCCAAACTGTGAACGCACCGGTGGTCGAAAGGAACTAGCCTCTTTATGTCAGCTGATCTAGAAAGCCAAGTTCACAACCGTACAGTAGGGTCGAACGTAACGCTACATTGTACACTCAATGCTTCAAGGCGACAGTGATGTCGCAATGGCACCATAGGTGGCGAAAGTTAGTAAAAGCACCTCCAACTTTCGCTATACATCACATCACATTCGATCCCAAGGGCGCTGACAACTTCCAAGATAGTTGAATTGCCGAACAACTTCTAGCTGATCCCCACCCAGGGTCAGCGCAGGAAGCGGTCCCGGCCAATCTGGGAGGAAAGCTTTGCACTTCGAGGGTGCAAAGCAAAGCCCGAAGCGGCTGACAGCCAGTGCTAATCTGTCCAGTGCAGCTTGGCACGTTTGAGAGCTGTCACAGATTGGGGCAATATCGGCCGCATACGCCAAGTCAAGAAGTCGTTCGCCTGGGAGCAGCTCCAAACCTTTTAAGTCGTGACTTGTGGACGTGATCTCTATGACTTAGTCAATAATGAAGTTGAAGAGGAAATATGACAGCAGGCATCCTAGTTTCGCACCGCTGGAGATATTGAAATGCGGCGACAGCTTTCCGTAAGTTAGGCGCGTAAAGCGCTCGGATAATATTTACATATTTCTCTAGCGAATATTTCCTGAGTAGACAGTCGCAAAGAGCACATCGATCAACCGAATCGAAGGCACCATTGATTTCAAGGAATACGACAACGGTAGACCGCCAATATATGTGACGGTGCTCCAACAGCTGACGCAAAGTGAAGATGTGGTCGATGCAGCCACGAACTCGACGAAACTCGGCATGAGCTTTACGGATCTGGCTTTCACGAGTGCCAGTCAGTCTGTGAAGGAAGACAGAGGCAAGCAATTTGGTGGGGACGAAGATCAAACTGATTTTTCTATGGTTACCGAATTCCGATCGTTCGCTTCCATTGAAAATTGGGCCTATGACAGGGCGGCTTCCGCTTCACAGAAGCGAGAAGTGAGCGTTGAGCATGCGCACACTAGAGTATGTTCGGAGTCCAGGCAGTTACTTCAAATTGACCGACAATCTTGAACTGATGTGCGACATCTGTATCTGATGGCAATATGGATTCAAGACATTGAAAAATTCCGTTGGCGCCAGGTGACGCGACGTGATTGTTTGTGTTGGAAGGCAAAACTGCTAATGTAAAGGTTGTGGTTGGTGCACAGTTGCAGTAATCGATCCCCATTAATTGTTTAATGCGTAATGAACCCGAAGCGGCCGCCCAGGTGCTGTTCATAGTCTGAAAGACGACCCACTTGGGCATTCAAGTCAACAGCAACAATCCCGATGTTAGTATTCTTCGCCATGCCGAAAAGAGAAGATGGTACTAGAAGTCAGCTTTGTTAACATCCAAAATGCAGTTAGCAGGAGCATAAACGGAGGCGATGAATCATCATCAATGCACGTTAGTTGAGAGTGAGAAACACAGCTAAAGTACCGGAATACAGAAAGGTAAGATACAAAAAAGTGGCGGAGCTGTACGCTATCAAGCGCGTCCCCAGGTTGTGGATTGGGGAATGCCTTCCTTGTGGAGGTACCTACAGGCGAAATGAATAAGCAGTCGCGGACAATCAGCGGCAGCGTGTCAAAGCGTGGGGATTTTTGGGATGATCACTGGTTTTCCATTAAATACCACAAGTGCTCGTACGGTGCTGTGTCAAAGGCAATGTGACCAGCTATAGGGTTACTGGCCACTCCAGAGGTGAGTACCTAAACGAGGGCGGATGAACATCTTTGTTGGCCACCGGTTTATCTGTGAACTTCTTCCGAACTCAAAGAAGGCGAATGAGTCACTTGACTGTCAACGGTCTTCGTGAATCATCCCACTGCCTTGCGGGTCAGGTCTTTAGAGCAAAGGCTCGGGGCGGGGTCCCTTAAGTCAACCCTCTTCCTCGGCCTGGGCAAACGGAAAGCGCAATACCCACACAACACATAAAATTTTTCTTCCAGTCCTCTTACTCTCTCTTTATTGCTATCGATACTCATGTGTTGTGGCACCCTGCCAAATGTTTATTGGGTAAGTGTTAAATACATGTAATAAAATATAATGTTCAATATGCTATAGTATGCATTTCGTATGAGATCGGAGTTGGAGGGGAATAGATAAAAAAAACAGAACAAAAGCCGTTAGGGCCGCCGCTACGCAATATCAGCAAGTGTGTCCAACCAAACGTGTTCATGATCTTTAGGACCCCATCCAGGCAGTCGGGATGCACCAACCAACACCAACTTCGAAGTGAGGGTTTTCATTCCTCTCGAGCAAGTCACCGCTTACCTCGCCCTCCTCTTCCAACTGCACCCACAACGCGCAAACAATACACGTCACGTGAGTCGGTGTGTTGGCATGCGCAACACGTGGCCTAGCCATCGGAGCCTGGTGCGTGACACAATGGTGCTGAGCTGTTCACTAGCCCTTCGTGAACCAAATAAGCAACGCTCAACACGCTAAGTGATCACGCGGTGCTCTCACCATACATGAGCTAAGCTGCGAAGGCAGCGATGCTCGAACGTGACAAATCTCTTTATGTCCCTACCTGATGGGTCAGGTTCCACAACCGTATAAGTAAGTAATCTCAACAGTCTAACAACTAGACACAGAGCCAACATAAAACCATGGAGATCAGCGGATAAGCAAGTCATCGAGTCAAAATCATCGTGGCATGCCAGTTGAAGGTGAGCAACATACTTCAACTAATATGCCGGAGGAAGAATGGAACATTTTGACGAAAAGTAGAACAAAACATTTTAGTTTGTTTTTCACGCGCTGCTTTTGCTCTTTTTTGTCATTTTAATGTTTGTAGTATTAAACACGTGAATCAATACAATACTGTACACAATTCTTCCATTGATTCCGGTTGCGGGCCATGTCTTCAAGAGTGCTAATCTACTGGCACTCCTCATTTTTGGGTCCCATTCCTGGAAGACGTACGGATCCAACAGCGGCTAGACACGATGTCAGCGATTTCATGTGCTGCCGCCAAGTGGAAGGCTGACCACCACGCAGTCGCTTCCAGCCAGGTCCTTGACGAGCGAATAGAGCGCGACGCGATAGACGCTCAGGTGCCATGCGTAGGACATGACCGAGCCATCTTAACTGGCGCAACAAAACCAGTTTGTTGAAGGAAATACTCGCATTCCCCAAGATGCGACTTCGAACGTCATTACTATTAACTCGATGTTGCCACCAAACACGAGCGATCCTCCTTAAGCAACCGTTAGCGAAGGCAGAAAGCCGACGCATGTCTTCCACGCGAATCGGATCTAACTCACACCCATACAACAATACTGAGCGAACTGATGCGGAGTAAACGCGGCCCTTTGGTGAGAATGAGACGTCGCGACGAAGCCACAAGTGCCTCAGATTGACAAATGCTGATCGAGCTTTAGCGATACGAAGAGAAACTTCTTTGTTGATAGTGCCGTCAGCAGAAACACAGCTCCCAAAGTAGACGAAACTATCTACCTGTTCAAGTTGTGCACTTTCGAGAGTGAGTACAGGAGCAGGTGAAAGCGATCATCATCATCAACAGCAGTACATCAGCCATTTGAACTGATGCTTCGCTGCCATACAACCATGAGGAACTATGAAATAAAGAATAGAAAGAGGGAGAGAAAGGGGACTTACCTGAAAACCTTAATGCCCTAAGCAAACATTCAGGGTCAAGGCGCCTACACCTTGTGTAGAAAGCATTCCGTCACAAACAGCTGGCTATCGTGCAAAGATAAGGCGGCATCGGCACGACAGCTTCTTTGCGGCTTTCACTGCCACGCGTCATAATCAGCCATTATCCCGCAGATAACTCAGCACCAAACACACTTTAAACAGGCAATCCGATTAGGAGACGGCAGCAGACGCGCCACTGGTGTCGGTTGCGAGCCATGTCCTGTAAAGTCTCGAGCCAAGCACAAGGTGAGTCACGTGGACTCCAACCCGGAAGGCGAGACGGACCAACGGCACCCAGTATAGTTGTCAGTGACTTCATTTCCCGCTGCCAAGTCAACTTCTGTCCACCTCGAGCCTTGCGCCATCCTACATCTGGTAGACTGAACAAGGCCCTCCTAGGTAAGCGGTGACCAGGCATGCGTAGCACGTGCCCGAGCCAACGCAACTTATTCAGTGCTATCTGTTGTTCTAGGGTTCTAGCATGATTATCACCACCTAGTACTCGCCTACGCACATCGTCGTTGCGGATCACGCTGGTGCCATCCGACACCAGCCATGCTTCGCAAACAACGATGATCAAAGACTTGAAGGCGCCTCAGATCTTCAGACCGAAGGGGCCAAGTTTCACTACCATAGAGCAGGACGGCCCTCACTGTGGCCTTGTATACACGGCATTTCAGACGGAGAGAAACTCCCTTCTGTCGCCAAAGATGACGCAGGTTCAAGAAGGCAGCTCTGGCCTTTGCAATGCGTAAACTGACGTCAGTTTCTATGCGCCCATCATTGTTGATGCAGCTGCCAAGATAAGTGAATTGATCAACCACCTCGAGTTCCTCGTTAGCAAGCGTCAAGGGGTCATCAAGTGGCTGGTGGTCCTGCAGCAGCACTTTGCACTTTGAAGGTGCGAAGTGCATACCAAATAATGGGACCACTCTGGATAGGCTATTCAGGGTTGATTGTGCCGCCTCAACATTGTCGAAAAGCAAGACGATATCGTCCGCATACTCTAGGTCAACTAACCTTTCACCAGGCAGCACTTCAACGCCTACATCGTGAGATTCCGCAAGGAAACACTCCATGATAGAATCCACGACGAAATTGAACAAAAATGGGGAAATCGAACAACCCTGACGAACGCCACTTGTAGTCGAAAAGCTATCCGATAGGACACCGTAAACCCTGACGCGGCCTGTAGTGTTCGAGTATAGAGCACGAAGGATGTTCACATATTTCGTGGGAACACATTTTCGCGCAAGTAATTGGAACAGAATCGATCGATCGACTGAATCGAACGCACTCTTGAAGTCGAGGAACACAGCTATTGTCGGTCTGCGGTATGCGTGGCGCTGCTCTAGCACCTGCCGCAAAGTAAATATATGGTCTATACAGCCACGTCCTGGGCGAAAACCGGCCTGCTCTTCCCTAATCCGAGATTCCCGTTCTGCAGTGAGGCGACGAGCGATAATCGAGGCCAGTAATTTTGTCACAACTGGCGTTAGGCTAATACCCCTGTGGTTCGCACAGTCTGTGTGACTGCCCTTCTTGTATATTGCCACTATAATCGATTCGCTCCAATTAGCCGGCACACTCTCTTAGTTCCAGATACGTCCGAATAGGGAGGTCAGTGCTTTGCAGAGGACCTCACCTCCATCCTTAAATAGTGCAGGTGGGAGGGAATCCGGGCCAGCGGCACGAAAACGATTGAGGGCTGTGATCGCGTTTTGGATCTCGGCTTCCGACGGAGGCTCTAAACTAACCGTCCATGGCACGTCCTGCATCACCTGAGTAGGAGGAGGTCCGGGAGCAGGGGGCCAGCTGAACTGATCTTCAGTGTTCGGCCCAACGAGCCATACGGCGCTCCTTATTGTGTATCAGCGTGCCCGCGCTGTCTCTGATTGTCTCACTAACGCCTGGTTTTCTGGGACCAGTGGTGCGGATTAGCTGGAAGAGCTTGCGGTAATTGCCTACTGCTCCTGCCTCCTCCATTTCTTGAGCCAGACTGGTCCACCAGACTTCCTTGTCAGCACGTAGGCTCCGCTTTAGTTCACGCCTAATAGCCCGTCTGGTCACATTGTGTTCAGAACCAGCCGGGAGGTGTCTTCTAGCTTCCAACAGGTTCACGGACCTCTCGGATATCCAGTGACTGGTGCGGTGACGATGGATAGTGCCACAAACAGATGCTCCTGCGTAATGCATGGCAGCCGAGATCCTATTCCACTGAAGTTCAGTGTCATTAGGACAAGACAGCGAGAATTCGCTATGCAGTGCTTCTTGATAGGCTTGCCTGACCGAGGGCTGGGACAATTTCTCCGTTGCCAATCGGGGGAGACGCTTTGTGCGCCTTCCCGTAAAGTTCATGGAAAAACGACAGCGCACCAAGGCATGATCAGAGTCGACACAGGTACTCCAGTATGAGCGGCAATCCAGAATGGAACCGCGCCACCTGTAACTTATGGCTATGTGGTCAATTTGGGTCCATCGCTGGCCAGCTACAGGTGGACGTCAAGTGGCACTTCGGCGCCCACTGTGTCTAAAAGCAGTGCTACTAAGAAACAACTGGTGCTCCGCACACAGTTGCAGCAGACGCTCACCGTTGTCAGTCCGTTCGGTGTTAAGTCCGTAATTACCACCCAGCTGAGCTTCTGTAGAGCTCAGACGCCCTACTTGTGCGTTCATATCCCCTGCAAGTACTATAATATCTGAACTAGTAGCACTGCGTAGTAGGGCGTTCAGTTCGTGATAGAAAGTGTCCTTGACTGCATTTGAATTGCAGTCGGTGGGAGCATAAGCGGAAATCAGGAACAAACAGCGTTTTGTTTTACTTCGTGAATTCACCTTAGCTGATGTCGTCAAACGGACTGCACATAAACGGCTGTTCACCGGAATCCAATCAACCAACGATGACTCAGCCTTGGAGCTGAGAATGATACCTACACCAGCTTGACCCGTGAGTGCCGCATCGGCGTCTCCGGATGCGTGCAGCTAATAACGAGAGGATAAGCCGGGTGCAGTCAATTCAATAACCCCGTTAGAGTCATTAATCCTAGTTTCGGACACACAACACACATCAACACCCAGTGTGTCCAAGGTGCGTGCGAGTGCAGCCTGCTGACCTGTTTGTCTTAGAGTGCGGACGTTGAATGTCGCCATGGAAACGGGACAGCGTGGCCTTATAAGGGACTTTGGCCGACAGGCGTCCGATAGGTGCTGTGGGATGGTGGCTGCAGATGGTACTATTCCAGTAGCACTTCGGTTGCTGTCAACTAAGCTGGGAATTATAGAAGGGAGGTTAGTAATGGGGGCCGGGATGGGAGTAAGAGAAAAAGGTGGAAAAGAAAGGAGGCGCCAGCAGTAGCATGTTTTCGCTTATCCGCCCTGCTGTATGCAGCAGATAAGGCGACTCTTGATAATCTGCGCGACGGCCGATGCAGGATGAAGTTTATGTTTGAGGAAAATGTCATGGTTGTATGTGGGCTGGGATACTGCCAGGGCGCCCAGACCTAGACAGGAGGACGATTAGGGTCCTCATCCAAAGCCTTTGGCTCAAAAGCCTGTCCGCAAAGCAGCGGGGAGGTGGCAATGATTTAGTTTTACAGAAATGGACGCCATCCCATTTCAAACCCCCAACCTGGAGGACCAGGAGACTGAGTTTGTCTGACCTCTCACCATTGACCAACCTGGTAGGAGTAGCTCTCAAGATGCTCGGAGGCATCACTCAGTATAGCTCAATGTGTCAATGAGGTACGCAAACCGTCGCACCACGTTAAGGTCCAGTCTCATTGCGACGGAGGTGAAAGCCAATCCTTGAGCAGTACTTTACACTTCTATGGGGCGAAGCTCATGCCATATTTAGATGCTTCAACCGCCAAACGATCCAGAATGAGTTGCATACTCTGACGATCGTCACCAAATAAGGCGATATCATCAGCATAATCTAAGTCGGTCGGGCGCTCACCCGGTAGAAGCTCAAAGCCAAAATGTTGGAAACCTTCTAGAGCATTCGACAGAACGTCTTCGATTGCGAAGTTGAAAAGGAATGGGGACATAGGGCAGCCCTGTCGCACACCACTATTGACAGCGAATTGCGAGGAAAGCTTGCCATAGACCCTCACTCTGCCGGATGTATGAAGGTAAAGTGCTCGTAAGCTGGCGGTATATTTCTCTGGCACCCCATTCTTTAGTAAGCAACGCCATAAAGCAGGTCGATCAACGGAATCAAAAGCGGCACATATGTCCAGGAACGCAATGATAGTGGGCCTGTGACAAATGTGGCGATGTTCGAGGAGCTGGCGAAGCGTGAAGATTTGATCCACGCATCCGCGGCCAGGACGGAAACCAGCTTGTTCTTCACGGTAGTATGATTCACGTATTGGGGATAGTCTGCGAAGCAGAATGGATACCAATAGCTTAGAGGCAACTGAAATAAGAATAATCCCGCGATGATTTCCACATGAAGTGCGAGCGCCTTTCTTGAAAATCGGGACAATAACTGATTCGCCACAAGAGGAAGGCACTTACTCTTCATGCCAAATTTTCGCGAACAGTGCGGTCAGCTGATTAATGATCGCCACACCGCCATACTTGAATAGTTCCGGAGGAAGTCCGTCTAAGCCAGCGGCATTGAAGTGTTTCAAGCGTCGAATCTTGATGCAAACTCACTTCGTTGGGTGGATTCACTGGGACGAGCTAGGGTTGACAACTAGGTATACTTCATGTGCTGGTGGACGGTGGAGGCCAGTTGAACTGCGAGTGAAAGTGTTCGGCCCAGCGATCCATACGCTTCTGTTGATTGGTGATCGGAGACTCATCCACCTCCCAAATGACCTCACTGACACCAGGCTTCCTGAGGCCAGTGGACCGAATAAGTTGGAAAAGCCTGCGAGCGTTGCCGGAGAGGGCAGCGGTCTCCATCTCTAAAGCACGCTCAGACCACCATATCTTGCGGTCCGGTTGGCAGAACGGCGCCGCTCGTTGCAATCTGATTCCGCTGGGATACCTTTGCGGCGTTCGAACAGCTCCAGAGAACGAACAAAGATCCAAGCCTTCAAGAGGCGTCGAGTTAGGCCGCAGCATGACTGTCCGGAAATGGTCATTGCCTTCCGTATACAAGTCCAGTGTTGTTCCACTTTTCGCGGTGGACTGCAACTGAGTGCATATGCCAGTGAAGACTGATAGCTCGCCTGGACAGAGGAATCAGTTAAGCTATTTACACCAATCTTGCGGTGCTTCGTGTTTCGGGATCCTCCAAAACATATACAGATTTTCGCGCAGACCAGAGCATGATCTGAGTCAACGAAGGTGGACCAAAAGGACCTGCAATCCAGTACGCTGCCGCGCAGTCTGAAGCTAATTGCAATGTGATCAATTTGAGACCACGGTTGTGTTGGTGAAGGGGGACGCCACGTTGCGGAACGCTTCTTCGTACGCCTGAAGTTAGTGCTCGAAAGAAACAGACGGTTGTCTTCGCACAATGTGAGAAGTCTCTCTCCGTTATCAGAGCGGTTCTCATCGAGCGCGTGATGACCACCAAGGTGGCGTTCGTATGGTAACAGGCGGCCAACCCGTGTATTAAAATCCACAGCAAGGATAACGACACCCGACTTTTTGGCAGTAGTCAAGAGCTGTTGTAGATGTCGATAGAATTCGTCCTTGACCGAGTCACCACTGCAGTCAGTTGGAGCGTACACGGAGATCACAAACAAGTTGTCTCTCTTCGCGGTGCCTGTGGATTCTACATGAACCCCGAAGCCGAACTGCAAATAGTCGGCTGTTAATAGGGAGCCAGCCCAGTAGTGCCGCCTCGGACTTGTCATTTAGTGCTATACCTACGCCAGCCAAACTCGCTGAGGCTGCTTCTAGATCTCCAGAAAGACGCAGGTGATATCTGGCTTCGTGGTCAGTGGGGGATGTCAATGTAAGTACAGTGCTGGGATCTTGCAATCGGGTTTCTGAAAGGCAGCAGACATCAATGTCTAGGGAATCTAGGGTGCGCGCTAGACCGGCTTGCTGTCCAAGCTGCATGAGTGTCCGAACGTTGAAGCAAGTCAGACGGAACGAGGACGAAGGAGAGCCATCGGTTGAACTCCTTGGTCTGCAGTGCAACCGGAATCGCAGCCAGATTGTTGAACACATGAATCGGGTAACGGGAAGTGAGGATTGTTAACAAACAAACAATTGGCGTGTAACGAAGTCGCGTGAAAGTGACTAGCAGAAACAGCAGCTGATGAGCAAGTTGTAATACAGCCCATGGTTTTGCGAGAGGGCGTGATACTACCCAGTTGCCCAAGCCGAAGTAGGTAGTTGACTTACGGGACTCCACCCCGAGCCTTTGGCTAAATAACCTACCCGCAAAGCAGCTAGGCGAATTTAGGGAATCGCGCCCACTGAGAGGCGTTGACTGAATGTTCAGTTTATGCGTCTTTGTTTGGTAGATTACCAAACAGGGGCCCAATACTCCCCATGAAGTTAGCACACCTGCTGGAATACAATGTCCCACCGAGGTGGAACATTGTCGCCGAACACTTTGCTGGAACGGGGTACACCTGAACCACTCAGCTGGCACCACGAGGAGGTAGTTCGACATGCCAGCCAGGGATGAGCGGAAGGCTGCATTATAAACTCTGCCCTTCAGAGCGAGAGTGATGTCGCATCTGCGCCACAGGTGGAAAAGATTGGTAAAAACACTTCGAGTTTTAGCTATAGGGTTCGTAATCTCACCTTCGATCCCACGTGCGCGAATATAGGTGAGCAGTTATTTGAATTTATGAACAACCTCTAGTTGATCACCACGAAGAGTTAGCACAGCGGTGGGTTCCTGTCAATCTTAGAGAAGTATTTGCATTTCGATGGAACAAAGCATAGCCCAAAACGATTGACAGCCAATGCTGCTTGGCACGTTTGTGAGCTGTCACAGACAAGGGCAACATCGCAAATATACTCTAACACAAGAAGTCGTTTACCAGGAAGTAGCTCCACACCTCCTAGGTCGTGTCCAGCGAATGCTGTTTCCATGACTTCGTCAATGGCGAAGTTAAAAAGGAAAGGTGACAGCGGGCAATCTTGTCTCACACCGCTGGTGGTATTTAAGGACGAGACAGTTTGCCATAAACCCTCATTCTTCCCGAACTATGCGCGTACAGCACTTTGAAAATGTTCACGTATTTATCGGGCACACCTTTTTTCAGCACAGGCACAAAAGGCACATCGATTCACCAAATCGAAGTCACCTTATGTGTAGAGAAACACGGCTACGGTGGGTTGCCAATAAGCATGGCGGTGTTCCAACAATTGACGTAAAGAGATGTGGTCGATGCAGCCCCAACTTAAACGAAACCTGTCTTGCTCTTCGCGGATCTGGTTTTCACGAGCGCGTCAGTCTGTGGAGAACAACAGACGCAAGAAATGT